>KK503093.1:26686-62943 GCA_000688735.1 Glossina austeni | reverse complement strand
TTAGTATTAAAATTTTATGTGCAATTTCCTTGATCAGAATATTCATCAACGAAGTAAAAAATTGTATTTATACCCTACGCTACTTTACTAAGTTCATCAACATGGACGTGCACCATCCAGAACAGGAGATCGATCCAGTTTTTATTGTTCGAGTCAGTAGCGTTGGTGCTTCGCCGTATATTTGATCGTGTGCCCGGCTGATTTTTGTCCATGAATTGTTTAGTTTAAATTAGAGGTCATAACCTTTGAGAAATTTTAATGAAACTTATTTTATTGATCTAAGAGAAAATCAATTGGATCGTACCATTTTTACGAACCATCTCCCTGTGAAGCCCTATTTTCAAAAAAGTCGTTAGACTGTTGTGTAAAATGCCTGTTTACGACTGAAGGTTTTTATCCAAATGTATTTGAGATTACGTTCGTGCCACTGAATTGTGATTTTAAGGATAGCGTAGATTTTATTGACAATTCATTTAGAATCTATTTGCAAATGAATTATTTACAATATTGCAGAGCTTCGTATCGACTTGTCCGTTCGAACATGATGGTTCAGTTATCACAGCCTTCAGACAGTAATGCTGCTTATACGCCCTTTCCTAAACACATCGTCAATATCAGATTTAATCCTAACGTTTTCGCTAGTCCTTGCACCTTGAGTTTCCTGGGAATTTTTAATTTTTTTCATCAATCGCCACCTGGCGAGGCCGACAACAAATCCGTATTTGTTGCAACACGTTAAGGAATTTTGTCTTCGAGAAAAAGGAGCAGTCCTTACATCGACTTACTTTATCACATACGTAATTCTCGTAATAATGTGAACAAAATTGTAACTCGTAATACATCTCAGAAAAAACCGATGAAAAATATTACTTTGGCATAGTTACTCGATGGGGAAAATTTGAATGCGATGGGATTATCTTTTGAATTTTTTATAGAAGATATTGAATCGTTTACAATGACCCCTTATATGGCAATATAGTCTAACTATTCGTAGTCTACACTGAAAAGTAGTATCGACTTGAGGTACAGGAATCAGTTTCTGTTTCTCGATATCGCGCAACCTCGATAATTGCCGGTTATTCACTCACTGTAACAAATGGAGAGTTTACAGCTGTCGGTAAATTTTTCATACCATCGTAAGGAAAATCTTTTGATCGTAACATATTCAAATTAGATTCAGATGTACTCGGTACCGAGAAGCATAAATCAGCTTTATATGTGCTATGGTAAGTTAAAGACTATGTGAGTGTACTTTTTGAATACCTCCTCCATATCATGGTTTTGACAAAAGGTAAACTAAAAATTGCATTAGTCGGAGTTGCATAGTCGGCGTAACGCTCCGTCACGCCACTGTTAAACTTTTGACTTGTTTTGATGTGGAATTTTGTGTATAATCGTTTATTCGCATCCCTCTTGTTCTTTTTTAAAAATTGGTGAACGGAAGTCAGTCAGACAGGCGGGCAGATGGAGAGGGCAATCTTAAGGGTATTCGTTTAAAGAAAATAGAAGAGGCTTTCCCAGGTCCGTCATAGCGTTGTATACCTTTGCCCAAACTTAATATAATTTCGTCACTGGTAGTGGTTTGGCCATAGACGCTTTCCGCCACCGGAAACACCTAATGAAAGATGTAAAAAGCTTTGCTTGTCACACAAACAAACGCTTTTTGAAAATAAATAGAATGAATGTTAAGAAGGCTTTAAAAAATTTAAAAAATCAATTCCTTATCTGACACGAGCGTAAGACTGCAATGTAATTATGAGAACTATGCGTGATAAACGTTTAAAATTTCATTCCCACGCTCGCAGAAAACCAAACTACAAAAACAAATCAAATAAAATAAATCGCATAACACGATGAAACACTTGATTAAATTAAATCAACGAAAACACAAACTAAAGAAACCGTAAAATGATTAGTGAAACACGCCTAACAAAGGGCACAAAAAAAAAAAAAGAAAAAGAAAATGAAACGAAACTATGAAAATAACTTAAAACCCTTTACTGTATTAAAAATTTTCTTTATAAATCCATATGTGCACACACACTAGAACACATCTGCAGTTGCACGCAAACAAATTTACTTATTGTGAACAATGGTTTGTAGTAACTTTTTTTGGTCTTTTTATTTTATTGTTTCATCTTTTTTGAAATGAACAGAAAATGGTTTCTGCGCAGTGCTCGAGTTGCATCGTAAATCACAAATTACAATGTTGTAAATTTAATTAATTAAGGCTTACGAGCAAAAGCTTTGCAAAATTACAGAAATAACAGCAAAACAAAAAAAAAATACACATATATATATATATATATATATACGCGACAACGATCACAATAAAGTGAACTATTAACAACGTTGACAACATATTGCCATTTGTTGGCTTGGTTTGCATACAATAAATTGTTGACGTATGGAATCTGAAGCTGAAATCCAATGATATGCAGTGATGAATAACGTGTACATATCCATAGTACATATTACGTAGGATGTGAACGAATAAAAGTTGAAAAACAAAAAATCCGTTTTAAAATGAAAACTTTGTCGTCCCATTTGTCATCGATGATATCAAAGATTACATATTTTGTTCCTGACTTGATTTAATAAAATTCTCCTTTCTTTGTGGACGCATCGAGTTGTCTAAAATAATTGAAAGACTTTTCAAAAAAAAAAAAGCAAAAAAAAAAAAGAAAAGAAAAACAAATATTTTTCACAAATAATTGCATTCATCGGAAATTAAGCAGTTTTTGTGTAGAGGCAACATAAGAAAAAACTCATAGATAATCTAACAAAATAATTAATGACGCTTAAAAAGCATTACCATGACGAAAATCTTCGTAGCATCGCGCCAAATATATCAAATACCAAAATCATCCTGCCTTTATTAGCTGTATTCAGGGGGGTTTGTAATTTCATTATGAAGAGACATACGCTACGGCAACGTTGCAAACTTATTCAAATTTTCAATCAAAACAATCAATTCAAACTTGCGAATTTACGGTCGCCATAATGATCTATCTTACTATAGTGTCCCACATGATACACATATTAAGTTGATGTGTGCCCATAATTATGAAAGTGGCCTAAGTCATGTATTTCTTACCGCGAGAATCATAAAATATTTTCACATTATTCAACATTTAGCGGAAATTTGTTATGAATATGAAATTTTGTGTGAATTTCATNTTGTTTCTAAAGTTTGAATTGATTTCAAAATTAACTGATTGCCATATAAATGACTTAAAGCAGTAAAACACTATGAGTTTTATTAGAAACAATAATTTTAATGAAATCATTCCTGAACATTTATTAACTATTGTTAAAAAGTAATCCATCCACGAGTTCTTAAGACCCTTAAAGTGCTCTTGAAAAACTGGACGGACGTATGGTAGTAAATATTTAATACTCCTATGTTTTTCTTCCGTTACTGGTCTAGTGGTGGCATATAATGGAAGTAATTTAATATTTGCCCATGCTTTTGGTCATCCCGAATAACGGTTGTGCAGTAGAATGGAATGCCCTTATGGTCTACCGTTCCAATATTATTATTTGATGGCTGAGCAATTTGCATCCACGTCAATGCTACTTTACTGTTACGATTTTGACCTGAACAAGCGCCACTATAAGCTACGATTCTACTCCCTATGCACCTCTTGGAGTTGTACTTTCATCCCTTACATACATCTTCACATTGTCATCATGACAAGTCGTATGCGTTCATATTTCGCTTATAATAAGCTAATGAAACAGAAAGTTTTGGAGCACGGAAGAGCTTTTTGCAAATCAAATGAGAATCCATGATATTCTCTGGGATTTTCTTTTGCTTTTTTCTTGAGCTCTGCAAGGCAATTCCTAGCTTGATCGAAATGTTACAAATGTAAGTCATGACTTCGTCTAAGGTGCAATTTCTCTTCCTCATTACTGCATGCTTCGATTTTTCCCTTCAGTAAATCAAATCATTTAATGTTTCAATTTCGACGACATCATCAAAATTACATTAAATTAACTTAGTTTAAAATGATGCGGCGTGAAATAATAAATAAAATAATTGTTTTGTAATTTTGACTTAGACAACTTTCATAATTGTGGGCACATATGTGTTTAAAGCATGAATGCATAGTAGATGACAATCCTGGCCGCACTCTTACACCGATGTGACATAACATCAATTTGACATTTGTTAATGTAATTGTAAATTATTAGATGGAAGAATCGTGTCCTATAGATATTAAATAATGCATTCATAAGATTTCTGTTCATTAATAAGACACACAAAACTTACTGTGCCAACTATTCATCGCATTTTCGATAATTTCGGGCGTACCTTTGCTTTACACGACGTTCATTTGCCCATAAGATAAAGATGTGCTCGATGTAAGCATAAAGAAAGCATTGTTCCTTTACAACAAATGTTATTGAAAATCGAAACGTATCGATTTCAGCCCATGCTCAACACTTGTTGATTCTTGACGAAGAAAATTATTCTCATTCAAGAATTAGAAACTTCGCCTTATGGTTACCTTTTCTTTGGTACGACTTCAACCTGATGGTGACTGTTTTAAGAAAATTTTCCCAGACAAGGCCCGTACTCCTTTCAATAAGCGTTCAGTGATAAGCAAAGTCAGCGTTTGCCGCGTGAAACCAATCCGCAACCTGCTCTTGAGCGGCATTTATATGCACGGAAAATGGGACTTTTCGTGTGGCTTTTGAGGCGATACGGTGTTCGGTTTTTAGTGAGAGTTTTAGAGAGACTTTTGTAGATGACAGACCTACGTGTCACAACGCGCTAAGCAATTGCTTTATTCTACGATAAGTTTAGTGATGCGATGATTTCAAGAAATTTCGATATCAAATGGCTTTCAAGGAATTGTGACTTAAGATCTCGCTTGTCTCGACCTTGCTTGTTGTGCTTCATGCAAGTTCATTTAAAATCATGTAGACTGTAAAAATCGACCAGACACGATACATAAATTGAAGACAAATACTAAAAGTGCTATCAATTGCACCAAGATAGGTGTAGCTTGTAAAGAAATCGTTTCACTTTTAATAAAAAAACCTGTATATAGTTGTGGTTAACTAAAGATTAACTATAAAGTTTATCTAACAAAAGGAAGAAAGTTATCTTCGGTCGTGATCGAATCGTATGTACCCGTCACCGTTATCCTAAGAAAGATTAAAAAAAGAGGAAAAGAACTCAACTTTCATATTCTATAAGGGTGGAGGGCCATGGCTAACTTTTTTCATTTTCAGAATAAAAGTGGAATTTTATGTGTGTGTTGTAGTTAATGAGCAGCAAGTAGAAAATACGGAAAGCACAGTGCACGTTGTAGGCCGTCATTTTTGCGAATGCGAGAATGTTTACCATAGACAGAACATAGCTGAGCAGATGGACAGATGAATAGACGGACATGCTTAGGTGTATTCCGAACTTGACGCTGACCAAGAATTACTTACACACTTTCCTCTTAAATAATATCACACGATATAAAAGGATAGCAATACTGCTCAATATCTTACCAGGCAATACATTTTCGAGTTAAAATCCGGTTAATAAGGGTTAGAAAAATATGAGAAAAAAGGATCCAAAAAAAGAAGCACAGAAAAGTAATTTGAAATTCGTGATTAATTCACTTCAAGAAAATTAAACAAAAAAAATAAATGGAAAACTAGAGAATAATTTCTTGGTTTTTGCAGTTCAGTGATGCGAACGAAATGTTCCAATTGTGACCGTTCAAGAATTGTTTGCAGCAGATCACGAATATTGAATACATGCATTTTAGTCTGATATTAAAGAGCAATCGAAAATGTTAGTCTTTCAGAATGAACCAAAGTGAACAAAGTAGTCTGACCCGGAACATCTTCAAACAACATCTTCAATCATTCCGTGAAATAAGAAAAACAGTTCGCTCTCCTTAATGTTACTTCTGGGTAATAGGAGGAAAGCCTTTATTATTTCTGTGACATTCTCTTATGCCAAACATCTGACCAGCAAAAATGTTTTAAAATCCGTCTCCGTTAGAAGGAAGATGTGATGGACGCTGGTTTCAATTAGTGAAATAATGCCAAGATGACCAGAACTGCTTTCAAAAATTGCCAAAAAGGTGTTCAACGTTTCCAGATATAAATTTCTATAATTTTCATGTACAGTATTTTTGGTTTTAATCATTTATAATTTTAAGAAAACATTGTGTTTTCTGTTTCTATAGTTAACCTGTACAACAATGATTTTGTGGTTTATTAGCAAAACCGCAGAAACAAGACAGCAATGACAACAACACCATACTGAACCCAGCGTTATGAACTCATAACGCTAAAATTCTCATAAATGAACATAAATATCGGATACAAAATACAATTTACCGCAAACTTCACACAACAAATATTAAAGACCAGTTAAAGAGAGATAGGACGAGACAAAGTGGATAACGATACATATGAGTATAGATACTATACGTACATACATGCATACATACATTCATTTATACAATTTCGTATTAAGCTAACATGTACTCAGTGCTACACAAACTTAAAGCGTTTCAGCTTATAATTCTGCATATATATGTGAGAGCACCATAAATTCAACCCAATTAGAAACTCTTAAGTACAACTCATTACGCAACGTCACACAATGATAATGTTTAAGTGTCTGTAAAGGGTGGTTTTGCGGATAGGGTTGTGGGTCAGACACACATTTAATGTAAAGATAGTTTTTTATTGTTCACTTTCAAAGCATTAAGCGTAAGCAAAAGTTTTATAGCAAAAGTGAACAACGTGGGAAAGAAAACAGCGATAAATAAACGAGCAACCGCATAAAATACAACAAATGATTATCAAACAAATCCTATTGAATTCAAATCACTCGAGGAAACTGAGGAAAGCTGTACCTTTTGACTTTGTAACTGTTAACTATGAGGCAATAAAAAAAAAACTCTTCATTTAAATCATTACCTAACCTTTCCCACAGCATCAATGTGAAAATATATTAAAAATGTTGTCTTTATTACAACTCTTACTTACGTAGATATCCACGATATTTACGGTAACATAAAAGATATTAGTTAAGATTCACTGTCATCTTTTAACCTTGTTTACCCCAAGCATTCGCAACCAATGTTAACGTCTAACTTGCGAAGAAAAAAGCCACAAATATAACGGAGCGGAAAATATGCGTAAAGGTTCGTTTAGACTTTGTTTACTTTAACAAATACACTTTACTTTGTGCTACTCTCTCTGTCAGCTCGATTCAAATATTTTACAAGGCGCTAAACATACATTCACATTCAGTTAGTGTGTGTGTCTGTGTATTTGCGTGTGTGTGTGTGTGTACATATAACTGTACGTTTATATTTGCATGTGTTCACATGTAGATAAACATTTACTTAATGAAACAAACGTTGCTCAACTCAAATACGTTGAATAGACATTAAGATAGGCAGACATTTACTCACACGTATAATAACAGACAAGCAGATAAGCATTCGGGCAGACGTTGAATACGTTTTTTGTTCACAAATTTTTTATTTTGTTGCGTGTATACCGTGGAATATTCCAACTATGAAATCCATTACCTTTTCGCCAAATTTTTATCTCGTTCTTTACACACACTTTAGAAAGGAATCGCGCACAAACAATGCTTTATTTGGCAGTAAATGTTATAAACAATTCACTCATAAATTTATTCAACAAATACATTAAATTTTTTATTCTACATGCACTAATTTTTATAACTTACTTCGCAATAAGTATAATCATTAGAGTTTTTCATTTCAAAATGTTTTACTTAAATATTTATGAAAAGAAAAAGAGAAACTTTTTTTTGTCTACGCTAATATTTCACTTCTTTTACAATTTTTTTACACTTCTTTTTCTAATTCCATGTGCAAGAATAAATAAAAAAAAAAGGCTTTTTTTTCATCCCTGAAAAAAATGGAAGCAATGTCTGAGACTTAAAATTAAAGATAGTGGCAAACATGATAAACGCACTGGTAGCTTCAACCTAATTGCTGCCTTCATTTTGACGAATTTTTTTCTGGCGTTCTTTAGGCACTTACTCAATAAAACCAGCATAACCTAACGATGTTCTCCGTTCCAAAAGTGTTTATTAATTCTTGGCATAATTGAAGATAAATGAAAGGCGGTTTCAGATTTGATCCATATGAAGGGAGAGCACAACCGCTTCAAATGTCTTCGCTCTCTACATAATAATAGAAAAGTATTTTTTTTTTTTTTAATATCACAATTTACTCATAGGCTATGCCTTATGGGTGTAACAGGTGTTCCCTATTACAGGTGTATAGGTGTAATAGGGAAAAAGGGACAGACAAAGGGACAGGAACGTCTAGTGGACGTATGTCCAATCGTTAATTGTCATCTTTTTATGACCAAGTATGATCAAGCCCACACTGAGATTGTAAACGGAGAGCAGCGTCTTACTAGTTGTGACTGTTATCGACTCGGCTATGCGGACGCTTTCAAAAGTCTATTCAAGATCTCTCAGTGCGCTATTTCTTTTATCTTTAAGAATATGACTTATCACGGAGCCTAATGTGGTACTCCAACAGGGAGAGGCTTAACTGCATCGTGCTCGATGGTGCACATGGCCCAAAATACGAAACCAATAAACCGATTATTGGAAGCGAAGCGTAACAAATGCCAAGCTGTAGAAAAATTCAGGTATCCAAGGTTTACAATTACTTTAATTTGAACACCTTTTATAATTGCAGGTGTATCCTCGGGTAGTTTTCTGCTACATTTTGGTGCATGATAAAGAGCTTTCTGTCATAAATCCTCTGTCTTTAAAGTCTACAAAAGCTAGGCTTTGATAAATAATCGTAATGATCAGATGATCATCAATCTTCGTAAGAGGTTAGGTGATTAATCCTTTTTCCATAATGCATTGACTCTTGCTCCATGCTTAACGATCGGCAAATGTAAAGCACCATTAATCAGAATTAACGAAAATGCTTGTAAACAATGCAATGAAACTTCACAGCGGGAACTTTTTACAATAAACCTCAGCGCTGTTGAGCGCAGTTGAAAAAAAGCACTTATCTTGCTTTCGTTATTATGAACTTTTACTGAATTTCACTAAGAACGCACAGCATATATTGTACGCCTCCAGTTAAGATTCAACGTTTTTTGCTATTCCTCTTTGATTTACTTTAGTTTCATAGTATGGTTGTCCTAGACTGTCTATAGCAAGATATAAACCTTCAAATTGACTGCTTGAACACAATTTGAAACTTGTGTAGTATATAACCGACATAATCGTGTGCGTGTAAATAAATATGTGTGAGAGAAAGATAAATATTCGTACATTTGCTTAAGAGTTCATTTATTTATGGCTTAGAATAATGCATAAATTAAATAAATTCACGGGTTGTTGCTGTTGTTCGTTTGTGTTTTTCCCACAAAATTTATAGAAATCTTTTAATGTAAAAATACGTAAGAGAATCCCTTTTTTGATATACACAAGCTCTACACAAGCTGGCGTGTGTGTATGTGTAATATGTAAAAAATGTTTTTTATTATAAATAGAAAATCGGCATACACACACACACACACACACACACACACACACACACACATAGAAATATAAATACATACATATATATACATAAATACATACGTACATACGTAGATATATACACACATGCATATATATATATACACAAAAACATGTAATGCGTCGCATTAAATAATGAACTTGCACATTAATTGACAACTAACCATGGCAACGCAACTTATGTGACATAAATGAAAACACATACATGCATTCATTGCATATGCAGTTAGAAACGGCATAGTCAACATTTACGAATGCTATACTAAGGCACATACGTACAATTTACGAACGCCCTTCACCCAATTAATGTTAAATTTCGAAAATTATACTTTACTAGGCAATCATGTAAGTATATCCACATATCTGCGCATATATATATATATATATATATATATATACATATATAGTTGTGCAAATAGTACACGTTCGAGCAGACGACACAACACAATGTTACATAATACAACATAATATATGAAAATAACAGCAGCAGCAGAAGCAGCACCAGTAATGTTTGTCTTCATGTGCACAATCATGTACACACATACACACACACACACACACACATAATTATTATTTAACACTGAATTAGGGAAAATGCCATAAATACACAAACAAACATAAATGCTCACATTTATGCACTCAGTCTATTATGCACAATCCACATGAGCAAGCAAAGCTCTAAAAGAAAATAAAGAAGAGAGAAAAAAAAAAAGAAAAAATTCAAATGTACATCAAAAGTATAGTAAGCAAGAAGCACAAAAACAGTAAAGGCAACAGCAACAGCAACAGCAACAGCAACAGCAACAACAATAACAATAGGAAAGCTCGAATAATAACTGCCTGTAATGCAAAGACCCTCTTACATAAGCAAGTATACATGAAAGCGTTTCTCTTGCCCGCATGCACATGAGTAAGAATTTTCTCTGCTTTAGTGTACAAAATTTAAAAATAAAATAAAGAACCATACAAAACAATATTGCTCCTCTGCAGGACACACGGTCACATAAAATGAAAACTATTTAAAAATTTGTGAAAAATTGCTGCTGGATTTGCCGCAGCCTTCCCTAAAAGCAAAAGTTTTGCCTTCCATATGTTGAGTTTAATATCAGGTTTAAGTTTCAAGTTACTGCGCGACTCTGACTATCGTATGACCATCGAAAGATATAAAATAGTTTAGTTTCTCTTTTCCTCTTAAGTTTGTTCTTCTCCACGTTATGTGGGAAATAGTTGCGGTTATCTCATCACACATTGTAATGTGCATTAATGTTCACTGCAATGTTGTGTGTCGTTGAATGTTTGCGTTTCTTTATTTTTATTGCTTTTGCTTTGTTAGATAATTAGGAAGTGTTAATTGTTTTAATTGTTTCGTTCCCGCCTTCGAACTAATAAAATACTATTCTAGAGGAAAAAAAGAATAATAAAAAAAAAAAACAATTAAATATTAACACATAATTATTTGTTACGTAATACGAACTTATATTGGGCTGTCAAGAAAGTAATATCGATTCCCTTAACTGTATCCGCTCTATGTTTCTAGCTTACTAAAGTATTAAAGGATTCTTTATGCAGATGTACTTCACTACACTTCGTTTTCCGAAACTCAATTTTCTCGACACATGAAACCTATGGCGTCGCAGCTTGCGGCAAGACGTACACGTACAGCAGAGTGCAATACAATACAGTTTACTATAATGCAGTAGAGCATAGTACAGCACTGTTATATTCTATTCTCTGATCACACTTCTGCATCCCATTCGCAAGGCAGCGAAGAGCAGTTAAGAATAATTGAGAAACATTTTCTTGTTTTCGAAGCTCACTTTATATGCGTTCTTTTATACCTCTTGTGGATTTGCTGATAATTCAATTGTTAAACCGCTCATAATATGCGCCTACTTATAAGTTATTCTTACTATTGCAGCAATACCTGTATTTTGCTCTATATATTTCGACTGCCCATTGGATTAAGCCATGACGGCTTTAATGCTTTTTTTTTTATTATTTATTGCTTATTATTTATTATTAATTATCATTTATTTAGAATATAAGTTTTGCTGTTACTTACTTATTAGTAAGGTATGCTGTATTTCTAACGTCGTCAAGAGTCCCCAGTGTACTCGCTTTCAACGAAACGTCTCGCTCTTCTTAACAGCTAACGAGAGAAGGAAGAGATGTTCATCTGCTATCTACCATCTCTCCTATCACCGAAAACTTGGTGTTAATAATCTCTTAATCCCGTTTATTCGCGGTAGACACCATTGACTGGGAAACAGTCTAATCTATGTTTATAATCCGCCGCTACGATGGTTAAGGTTACTAGACCTCTTCATAACACATAAAATAATCATTGCAAGCTTCCAAGTAGCTCTCAACGATATTTTCACTCAAGATTCGTCTGAATAACGCTACGTTAACGTATTTATTGTAAATGCTTTTAAACGAGCAGAAATATTTTCTAAAAATTTCTTTAAATGGACTGGAAGAGCAAGCATTACCTACAAATTCTCAGCACAAAATTTCAAGACAAAAAATTCTCGTAGGTAATGAACTCTTTCTAGATATTCGAGGAGGTTTAAAGCATCTAATAATCTAATAAGAAGCAATCTTTTTTCCGAGTATTACATATTTCCTCAATCCTATATCGTTATAAAATGTGTGCGTAAAACGAAAAAATTTCGAAAATTTAACGTGGGGTCGCCTTAAAGCTAAACTTAAAGCTAAATTTAAAGCTAAACTTAAAGGCTGCATGCATTTGATTTGAATGTGTTTCAATTTTTTGTTACTCGAGAGGTTTAATATTAGTTCACCTTCCGTAGCGGAAAGCGAGTGGTAATGGAAATGTTGGCCTACTAGGCGTTTACTACTTCAATAAAAAACGGTAGCAAGCGAACAGTAACTGAAACAAATATCATGAAATCGAGCCAGTGAGTGTATTTGTATATCTCCACTAATTATAGTTGTGTTCAGAAGATCTTCGTTGCTATGGAGAACAACTAACTTGCAAAAGCGATTTAAGCATTTAGCCGCTGTGCTGCAATAACTTCTCTTCAAATTGTTTTTCTTTTTTTTGTAAATAAATATTCTCTCTGAAGACGCCTCTGTAGGTGCAGCAGGGTACAGAAAGACAGGGTGAACAGAAAGAAGATGTAGAGAAAGGTAAAAGGATATGGCAAGAGATAAGCAGCCTAGTAGGCGTGTGCCCAATCGGCCTTTACCGACCTGTCTGCTTCTAAGGAAACTGCCACCGCTTAGCCATTTTCTTTGGTAGTTCTTTTAATTGCTTTATCTACCCATACCGCTATGTACCTTCGAGAATATGCTTTCGATATTAAATTGAAGAATTTGTGTGTTAAGTAAGATTTGAACGATTTAAAGAAAATGTTTTTATTTTAAATTAGCAGTTTGCTAAGCAATAAGTAACGCATCAACACTTCAATACTTGTGCCTGTGAAAGTTTTGTGTTAATCATCCGCTTAAACGATATACCCTTTACACCGAAGCAAGATGCTGGTCAGGACCGATTACAGTTGGAGGGGACGTTTTCCGGTACCTGATGACATTTAGCAGACTTTTTTAAATACAAGTATCACTAAATGACAGTCGAACTCTGTTGTAAAAAATTAAAACAAAAAAAAAAACAAAAAAAACTATGAAATCCAGCCATTTCACGATCAAGAAATTATTTTAGTAGTATTCTTGTCACGCTCTATATAGAATTCGACAATGACGACATAAAACGTAAAGCTGTAGAATTAAGTGTTATAACTTCGCTTTATTGTCGCGAAACGTAAAATTTCTTCAGTTACAAAAAAAAAAGTTATACAAAATTATTGTAAAGAAAATCTTGCTTTTCTTAATAAAAAAATTTAAATGCGCTAAATAAATTAGTATTTATTGTTTGTTTTTTTTTTTTTTTTTCTTTTCATGTAAATATTTTCTTTCATAAAACATGATTTACTCTGTCTTGCGCTATATTTCTCTTCATAAGTTTTTTCAGAGATTCCATAAATTTCTTTTGTTCATCCGCTTTTTCTTCTATAATAATAACACCTATTTGCATGTTTACTATTGTCATGGCTGTTTTCATCCATAAAACAATAACTTGGCATAATTTATAAATTTTACATAAGATATACAATTCTACATACAAACGTAAAAAATGGTTATATGTAGAACTGAAAATCTATATGGCACTCAGCTTATATGGAGCGCGACAAAATAATTACTGTTAGGAAATAATTCTAGTTCATCAAAATTATAAATGAATATAAAAATTTCGGACAAAGACAAGTAAACACGCATGGTAAACTGCTCCCGAGGAACGGGAGAGATATAAGTTCTTAGATACACTTCTGCACGACGATTTTGATTATTTTCTCTGCAAAAGTAAAGAAGAGGAAAAAATCTGCAAATTATTCACTACCCCGATCGACTTTCTTTTTTCTATCAAGCCAAATAACGACTTTCCTTTATTACATATTCCAATTTAGATTAGGAATAAAGTCATTTAAAATGATTAACGTTATAAGAAAATTTATGATGAAAAAAAAAAGAATTCGAAGTGTAAACCATTTTTCCGGACAAGTGCAAGCGCTTGACCAAAGGCGATTTACATTGACATAAAACAAAATTAATGAACAATTGTCGCGAATAGCTTTTCCTACAACACTGCAATGGTCTCACGAACCAATCAGCGACAGTTTACATGAGCTTCACTATATGATGCACTGTAACTTCTCTTTGAGTTAATCTGTTGCATGAACTTGTGAGAAACGTGTATATTCATATAATTTATTCTGTTCCACCTCTTGAGAAGAAAGCCATCTTTTTGCGAAATTGTGCTCTGTAAGTTAAGGCCAGTAACGTCAAATGTAGCTTCTAAGATATATACAAATGTCTTGTTTGTGACATGTATCATCGACGGATGAAGCTGAGCTTGCTGATTGTCTCGTTTTAAGTGCAGCCGCTGCGACAATGTCCTTCCAAGTGCCCTGTATATTTAATATTGAGTTTATGTTTGCCTTCAGATCGTCCGTCTCTGGGATGCGAGGGAAATGGAATTCAGAATTGAAACATTTCACAGTACACCTCCTCCTAGTTAAGTAACACACATGAAACGCAAAGAGTTATGCGATGTCATACAATGAAGCTGAGCCAACTATCACGTGCAGAAACTAATTTTATTGGTTCTTTTAATAAAAAGAAGCATTTGTTTTAAGAGGATGGTAAGAAGGATGTCAATTTTGTACCTAGTTTTGGCAGCTATCATGCTAAGATTCGAACTCATGTTCCACCAGGCAAGAAGTCATCAATTGAAACCATGGTTGGCCGCAAGAAATAGTGTCTAGAGAATATATATTTCATTTAAGTGATTGTTCATCATCACCACGGCTTCTCCCATTTCTCGCATCTAGAATGTAAATTCCGCATGGAAATTTATCTCTTAAGTTATCCAGAGAAGGCCCTATTGTTTTTTCGGAAGCCTTGTTGGAACGAACAAAAAGTTTTCGATTGAAGCTAATATAACCCAAAAGAAGTCGTATCTTCCTGCATGCAAGGAAAACGCAGAAGTGGACGAGTTCAAGCATGACGAGTCGAAAGTAATCATGTTGACAAATGATGGTATCACGACTTTTAGCATATTATGTCCATTTTCCGGCTTCATTGGATTAGTCGTTGCTTGTCGCCTAGTGCCTGGTGATAGTTTCTTAGTATTAACGGTACTTATACTATACAAGACATATATCATTCTCTTCTCTCCCCACCACACATAGAGACGAAATGTTTAGTCAGCCTTATCGCGGCCATAAATGACTCGTCAAGTTAGCGCTTGGGAGGTGCGTTTTAGATATGGTAATACATTCATTGTTTATCACACAAAACCGTTAAGCTGTATTATTACATAAACTTACAAGGAGTAGTAACGCTTTTCGAATATTTTTTCATCTGTTTGTTGTGGAACTCGATCTCAAATTCAAAGATTTGTAAAACTATGTTCTTCACGCTTCAGGTCCGTAAAGCTTAAAGATTATTCTTCCCGCTTGAAATATTCTCATTACTTAGGGCAACCGAACAGAACTAATTTCTATAGCTAACGTGCGTAACCTTTAATGATCTGGAAGTCCGTTACAATTTACTTCAAGGTTACTGCATAGATCGTAGGTGGAAACGAAATAATATAAGTGATCTGGCACACTGGTGAAGTAAGTACGACAACAACAAAAAAGAAATATTTGCAACTGTTGCGACACTTTTATGGCAGCATTGATTCGTTAAGGGCTAAAAATGTCTAATGTCGTCAATGATGTGTTGGCATCAGATATCACGGAAGCGTTGCTTCAAATTCTATGTTTCAATATAGTTGAAGAATTTCGAAAACTTGCACTATTTTCCCTAAATGTCTGCTTACTTTCAGTTCTTTTCTCTGCTACTGCCTGCTTTCATTTTTTTTTTCATCGATTTGTCATTACTTGCCTAGTTTCGTTTAGTGCGTGAGATAATGTTTTTTTTTTTTTTGTTTTCTTTTTTTCAAAGAACAAATTGGACTGAAACGGTCAATGATTTCTCAGCACATTTTAAAGATTTTAAATCCTATTCAACACCTGGATGCATACAATATCTTAATCATCAACAGATAAAAAGTTAACATCGCTTGTCGGTGAAGAAGTGGGAAAATAACGCCAAATATTCTGAAAAATATACAAAAACAAAAAGAAAAATATAAAACAAACATGCATTAAAGGAGACATCACGAAAATGAGAGCGACAAACGGAAGATAGTATTTAACAACATTTCAGTTTTTCCTGCGCTTGCTTTCCTCCACATTCATTTTCGACTGTCATCATGTTATCGTGCAAAATACATAATCTATCCGGTTGTGTGTGTTTTACATAAGTATGTGTGCGTGGGAAAGGGTCTTTAATGCACGAATATGTAGTTTAAAGATTACAGTGATGTGTATGTAGCTAGAGTGTTGACATACTTTCATCTAAGTCTGTCTGTCTGTCTGCCCTCGCTACTTCATACATATAAGTATAATATCCCACATCGTGTATTGCCAGGAGCTTGCAAAGGCATACAAATCATGCTTAGTTGTTTAATGATGGAAGTTTGCTTGTTTATATGTGCGTGCATGTATTAGAATTTGATCACTGTTTGACACCGTTACCGGGAATAATTTATACGTATTTTGTTGCATCGTTTTTTTATTTTAGTCCTTTTTTTTTTTTTTTTTTTTTTTTTTTGTTTTTTAAATCCGGAAAGAGTAAAAGGAACTTGCATGAGTTTTAGGTTTCATCAGGTTTGAATATTCAACATGAAAAACGTATAGAAATATCATCTAAAATTGAAATATTCAAAGGGTACGTTTCTATTCAAAAGCAACTCCAGTTCTGCACTTTCGATTCCGCTTTAATGAGCTTCATGTATGTTGTCTGCTTGTTATCTGCTCTAAATTATTGCAGGCTCTCTTCATATAATGAAATTACAAACAACCCTGTTTAAAAAAAAGAAAAAAAAATTACCGCAACATTACGTTATGGCGCAAGCATCAAATCAGCTAAAGAACTATTCACTAATTGTAGCGTGTTAGTAAATATTAAAGTTATAGTTAGTAACTGTTAGGTAAACACTTTAAAATAATGAGAAAGTTATCGCCCTGCTGGCCAGAAATATTTGCATGGAAATCCATAGTAAATTTAACTAAGAACTATGAATAGCTATGAAATGTGGTTTCAACGATTTACAAGGCTCCTCAGCGGAAGAACAGAGCACTGCTTCAAAAAAATCTTTCAATTGCGCTGAAAGTATGAAAAACGTTCTCAAAAAAAGTTTACAAAACACAGTAAACTGCGTGACATTTAAAGCTAAGAAAGCTCGTCCGATTAAAGTTCAAAGATATGAACGACTTTTCCACAAAAAAATTAATCTATTAAAATAAATCATCCGCCTGAGTGGGCGAGAGGCAAGAGTCTCGATAGCAATTCAGTGGTCGTGGGTTCAAATCTCAAGTGCGGTAGAGTTTTTAAGAAAACCGAAAGCCTTAGATGCTAGTGCTTTAAGACTTTAGTCTTAGAATTTATTCTCTGGCTAAATTTGTAATAATAATAATAATAATAAAATAAATCAACTTTGGATGTTAGTGCAGGTAAAGAAAGAAAAAGTTTTATCAAAAGCAAGAAAAATATTAACAGCATGTTGTTGCTGTTGAAAGTTGTTTTAGAGCAGTTTTCCCATCATTCGCAGTTACAATGTCTGTTGAATTGCAAGCGAAATAGCATGACTGCACTTAAGGAGAAGGTAAGCAAATGATCGCGTATACGGAGATATAGGGAGATAAACTTTATCCCTTTTACCTTTGATGACATAATTAAGCGAATGATCGTAAAAGAATTGTTTGTAAAAATACCTTTTTGGCTCATGTTTCCTATGGCAATGAAAGAATAACAAAACAAATTTCAAGTTTAAAACGAATATTTTGTGTCTACCTTCAGGTTATGTACGAACTGAAATATGTAGTTCAATAAATTTACACGCCATCGTTTACGAATATGAAAATTTTCATATTTCTGACCAGTAAATTACCGGAAAGGCGTAGAATATTAAATGAACCCTAGAAATGATTATTGAATTTTTAAAAATTATTTTCGCTTTATTTCAGAAGAGGCGATCAAAAAAGGAGCACAAATTTCCGCTAATCGTACGATAGCTAAATACAAGATAAACTACTTGCATGTGGTAGTTAATTATAAGGAAATGTGTCAAGATCGAGTAGAGTGCAATGAAAGCAGAATAGTGTAAATCAAAATATATGCTTAGTTAAAGGCGGGCTTTTGAACTGTTCAAGATTATTGTGAAATTAACTACAATCAGTATTTACACTTGTTTTCTAGCGTTATGACCGGTCACATAACAGATAGAAATGTGTTTTCTTATCATAATTCTTGAGAAGCGTCGAATTTGATTGATTGTTGAGGAGTATTCACAACGAAGCATTCCAATATGAGTTTCGGCCTGAAAAAAAAAAGGTCGTTAAGTCACGATCTTAATGGTTATATGACTTGTGAGATATCTTTGCGATGTTGATCATAATGGGGCCATAATCTTAATCAACTTGTGATTTTTTTTTTTAAGTAAGTAAAATTTTAACTTTCCGGCTTTTTGGATAGGACCATTGTTTAAGTGGACGTAATCTTACGTGTCCCTTGAAAAATGTGTCCTAGCCATTAAAACAATTATAACGCGCAGTCATCGTAGGTAACGAGAAAAAGAACCATTTTTCCAAAATTGGAAATTGAAATTTTAAACACGCTTTGTGCGAAACCTGTGTCTCCAGTTTAGAGTACTGCTGCGCCGTTCAATTTTTATCCTATTGCCAGCTAAAAAATGCGATTCTTTAATGATCGTTGATCAGTTTAATTAAAAAAATTAAATTCATTTTGCTTGACATTCATTTTTTCCAAAAATAAGTCGATACTCATTACATATCAGGAAATATTTAGTTTACACTTGTCAGCAGAAACTTAGGGTCAGTTGCGGCAGAACGAGGGAGACCAATGTTTAGTGGACACATACATGTGATGATGTTATTCTTTAACTTAAACGAAAAATCATCGCGGCACCGCATTCCTATTGGCCTACGGAAACTTTTACGCAAGAAAAACCATATACTCGTGCAGATGGCTCATAGAAGAAGACTATTCTTAGCAAACGACTCTTTACTCACTTATATAATTTGAAATATTCTTTTTTTCTCCAATAAAATTTCACATTCTTAAATTATTAGGTTGTTGGGAAAATCATTTCGTTTCTGCTTAATAGTAAATTTATTCGCATATTTTCACGTGGACTCTTCAGCCGCATTTTCATTATGTATTTTAACAGCTAATAAAGCATAGCTTGTTCTTGAAAGGATTAACTTGATTCTGTAGAATAGCCTTATCAGCTATGGGAAAGTCAAAAGCAAATCCGGCATATTTTAATGTATTCAACCAAGAAATAAATTTATGATTTTGCATGAAGAAGACGTACTGGCAGACGGCCAGTTCCAAAACTGGTTTATAAAATTCTAATTCCGGCAAATTTTGATCGCGAAGATGTACCACGTTCCAGAAGGTTTGTTGAATCTGATGAAAACAAGATAAGCTGATTAAGTGATGCAAACCGACAAACAGCAATTCGCTGATAGATTTTATTTATCGAATTTGATTGTTCATAATAATATATTTATCCACAATAAAAATCCTCTTTTATATGACTTTCAAAAAGTCCTGTGCGGTTTGTATTAAAGAGGAAAACACAAAGAAAAGACCAAGAATCGGTTTAGACAGAATCTTTGATTCCGATCATCCAAAAATCTCAAAGTAATTCTTTAATGGCTATTAGAGGGCGCATCGGGTTACAGGCTAGGAGCGCTTCATGCATATTTTAAATCGTTAAACGAAGTACTTCATAGCAATCGCGGTATGTCGACAGAGGGACTCGCAACCAGTACAAATGTACAAATAAATAATGATTGATGTTTCAAGATAATGTTATAGTTTCAACTTTTTATGTCATCACCACGTTGTTCGTGAAGCCGCATCCATTTTTCAATTTCATCTATAGATTTCTGCTTCAACACAGGACGGGACGCATTACATGTTTGACGGGTAGACAAACGATCAGTTTGTTTAAACCTCTTTTAAGGTGAAACTGAAAAGACTTATTAGCGGTAAATTTGTCGAATTTTATGTTCTCTACATTCGCCGGCAAAACCAAAAGTGCACTCATCAACATTTTGTTACAAACTCAAATGAAAAAGTTAATATATCTTTAATTTGTCCCGCGTCTCGCGTTACTGGTATGAAAAAGTCAAACAGACAAAGAATATAACGTAACAAACAATACAATAAAATGAGTTAAAAAGTCGTAAAAAACAAACATTAATATTTCGAACATCAAAACGTAAAAAAGTTTTCATTACTTTACATTTCGCTACTAAATCATTTCGGACTCTGAAAAGGGTTATATCAAACTGAAAAACACCTTAAATATGGAGAGAAAAAAAAAGAAAATAAAATTTGATTAAAATGCGAGTAAGGATTTCTTTTAATAGAATGAATCTCTTCTTCTATATCACTATCAATAGCAATCTTAGTTTCCCGCGAAAGAAATCTTGAACTTTTAAACGAAATCGTGAAAAGAAACGTTCGATATTACAAACTGTTTCATTAAAATAGTTGAAGTTAAAAATTTAACTTCGTGTTTAGCAGTTTTTATCAAAGTTATAAAATATCGTTTAATAGTTTCATTCACTTTTAATTGCTTTGACGTGTGCATTGCGATATTTAAAAGCATTAAACATGCAAACATTAAATGTGTTTGCTTTCTTGTTGTAGCAAAACTACATTTCTGTGATTCTCTGTGATGTCATTTAAAAATACAGTTTTGCGTAAATAAATTTAAAAGAAAAATGTTGACAGATTTATAGAAATTTGAGGAAAAGCTTTGAATTTATTTTAATTTCATTTGTTTAAATCATCAAGAACATGACTGAATGTGACCATTGAGGGACGGTTTTAATATAATAAATACGAATTAAAAACATTATTGTCGATCAATGGCACATATTGTACCCCCTATGCCGCTTCACTTAGCGCAGACTTTTCGCTTATCTCCTCTTAGCTTGAATTGAAATCTTTACATAAGGAATGATCCGGAATATAGACCTATTTAGTCCAAATTTCTCATAGCTCATGTATATGTCAAATCGCTATTTGTACATCACTTGTTCCCATGCAAAGCATTATTTTCTCTTAGGCGTGGAAGGGATTCAACAAATAGTCCCAAGCCATTCACGATTCAAGCAGATTCAAGCAAGCCAAAGTAGTATCTTTCACCAATGTTTACTGATGAATATTTTAAAATTGCATATTTCTTTCATATAACAGCTTATGTAATAGCTTTTTAAAGCATCTTTGTATTGGAAGTGGTCAGATGCCATTCATTTTCAACAGCGTTTTTCTTTCGTGCAAAATATGCTACAAAAATATCTTAAAAATTACGAAGTCGCAAACACAAGACAGACAGACAAAAGGATGCCAACCAGATCGGTGCCAGATAAACATAGGCCAGACCGACGGAAAGGTAGGCATAAATAAAATGATATTGAACCAATTGGAATGATAACGGGTGTATGGGTGCCTACATCAAGTCTTTTTGATTATTGTGGTTATCCTCATAAGTCTAACCCTTCCAGATTTTGAAAGAGGAATTTAAAATATTTACTAATACATTAATTTACAGCAATTTTTTTCTCTTTGCTCAATGATGAACTGAAGATAAGACATTAAATCCATTGATCATTTCCGTAACGTACATTTCTAATCTGTACTCTAATCTATGTACAAATAAAAATCGATAATGGTCCACCTTTCTAGGGCAAATCTTTGTAACGCCCGCACGCTAATAACGCTAATTTCATTTACTCAATAATCGACCTGTACTGAGTTAATCATCACAAAAGCATCTATTCTAACGCATTCTATCCGCCAGTTGCGTGCCGCAAAACGATCGCAAAACCTTTCAGCTGCAATTTGTGCTCATAGCATTCGCTCTCTCCCTCATATTTAAATTTAATAAAACTATTGCTCCTAAGATAAGATCACATCATAGCATGTTCTTTAGTACACTTCCCGGTCCGTAAGCATTAGAGCCGAATGCTTTTCTTCCTACCCTGTATACCCCTCTGTTATTTCTACAGTTAGAACCCGCCAACGCGATCGTGGAAGCAGTATATATGTTTTAATGCGATATGAATTCACTACACATTTACAGCTAATTTTTGTCGTCACGGCAGCGGGTGAAAAGATTTTACTCTCATTTTTCCATTTATTATACTGGCGGCCATTGGAAGCTGCTCTGTAATTGAACCGATTATTACGCTAAGCCATTCTTCAAGTGTCACCGACAGAGCCCTATCAGTTCACAATTTGACGAACACGTCATCTTCACTGCAACATTATAAAGTGGCAGTTAACGGGCTTCTTGACATTTTGGCAAAGTGAATGATTAAATTCTATATTCATAAACTCTTTAGCTTGATATAGGAGGAGGACTTTAGGAGTGATATAAAAAGTATTTCGAAATTCAAAATTCTTGAAAAGGTTTTTATCCGTAATATTGATAGAAATTTTACCTTCAATTTTGCAATGAAACTAAATATTTTACAAATTGAGCTTTAATTAATTTAATGAAAGACTATAAAATATATTCTGTATAAAATCGTAAAATTGTAATCCACGTATTCAGCAAATTATAGAAGAAAATGAAAAATCACAGAAAAAGAATGAAATCCTAAATAAATTAAAAAGCATGTTCAAGCATAAAACTGTGATAAGAACAACTGCAAAAAATTACGAACTTTTACTTTAGCTATTGTTGTTAACGTAGCTGCTACTACTTGCACTATTATCGCTGAGTGCAACTGAGATGAAAACAATCAAAAGCCACCAGCTTTAAATGTTGGAAAACCCAAAGAAATTAACAACAGCTTAAGTCTGCCTGCCTAAAGAGAATGCACACGTACGTCGTTTATATACTCACTTATGTACATAAATGGAGGCAAAACTTATCGTTCGTATATATATATATATATATATATATGTACAGGCATATGTATGTGCATAACCGAATTACCTTTAAACTACTGCTGTACTATTTGTACGAGAGCAAATGAATGAATGGAATTGCAAACAAGGCTTATAAATGAGTGCATACATATACCTATACCTATATATATACATATACCTATATATATATATACATATACCTATATATATATATATATATATATACCTATATATATGCAGGCATATGCATGCATATGGGCACATATATGCACATAGCTTTACATTCATCATATACATATATATATATATATATATTTATACATATACATACATGCTTTCATATAAGTGTAGAAGAAAATGAGTATTAGTGTTTTGCCTTTCATTTAAAGAAATTGTGTAATTACCCATTAATGATTCTCTAAAAGTGGAGAATTCCTACTTTGCATCTCTACCTTACTGATTTCTGAACTTAGAAAGGTGATGAAGTAGGCATATAGGTGTACGAGTATACGAGCTGATTATAACTGATTAGTGCCTACTTTTGCTGGATAAATGTTAAAGAATTCAAACAGGTACTTGAATAGCTAGCTACCTCAAATGCATGCGCATAAATATACAAACACGCTTTTATACATTCACACGAGTTGTACGACTTGCATTAAGCCTTAAACACTTGCTAAACTCTCGTTCACGCCATACAGACACATCCACTTACACACTTGCTAACTTATACATACAAAAAAAAACCAAAAAAAAAAAAAAAAAAAAAAAAAAATACTTAAATACTCTACTTGTTTTTCTTCATACACTGAACCAAAATTTCATTATTGGATTAATAATCAGGGTCATTGAAGCAATTCCGCTGAGCTTGGGGAAAAATGCTCACTGAAAATATGAACATTTTCATTTGTATTTTCAATTGATTTCCTAAACAAATATCATCAACTTATAAGGCGATCCAAATGGATTCGATTTTCTTTATTTAGGTGAAATTTTTAATATTTGCTCAAATCATTGGGTAAAGTCATTCATTACAAGTAGTAATTTAGAAATGACTTGAACTAAACGTTTTCATACCTGTCATTTACTAAACAAATAAAAGATTGTAAACGTAACGGGCAATAGAAGCGTAAGTATTCTTTTTCCGATTTTGATGTAAATTAAGTGTTTGCTGTGTTAAAAAAAGAATAGTGTGACCACGCAATATGTCTCACCCAATGATTACCAAGCATAATTACGCAAGCAACTCTCGTGCTTAAAAACGCGTAAAAAAGATTTTTTTATACAAGCAACAATAAATAACAGCAGCAAATTTTTGGTGATTGTCAACAACACCACGCTATAGGCCCAAAATGAAAACGGAAAACTTAAGATCAAATCTCGGCCATAAAGTTTCGAGATGGCAGCCAAAATTCCAATGGACGTATAGAGGTATAAACAGGCAGAGGCGCAGAGGAATTGGCGGATAGGCACATAAGCAGTTAGGTGGGCAGACATATCGATGGAAGCGCGGATAGACGGTTAAAAGTACAGACACACAGTGGCAAAGATGGATAGGCGTACGGACAGATGGATAGATGGGTAATCAGGTAGACGAGCAGACGGACAGACGGACAGACGGACATACGGACAGACGGACGTACGGACAGACGGACAGACGGACAGACGGACATACGGACAGACGGACATACGGACAGACGGACAGATACATAAATGTGAACAAGCCTAAGCCGATGTTCACACTTCATTTTCAAAGCTTTTACAGATTGTACATCAATAACAGGGAAAACATACGGCCCAACTGGTGACTGTAAAATATAACAAATAAACAAACAATAACTGCATTCTTAAGCAAATTTTCGAATAGAAAAAAAACACGTAATAAAAATGATGGTTTTTTTCATTATCTTAATGAATAGATTTCACTGGGAGCGAAGAAATAAAAATTTCATTAAATTGTCGCAGCCTTTTTCATTATTGCATTAATCTATTTTGGTTCGGTGTATGCGCTCTTATCTATACAATTTACATGCATATATATACATACATAGATGAACATTCTCACACCTTTTCTTTTTATTTTATTTTATTTTAAATACGAATATCTATGCAACTACAACACTTAAGTGGCACCTTTAAAGGAATAAACGGCTACATATGTACGTATATTATGTACGAACATATTCATACTTGTATATATATACAAGTTTGAAGGTGCAAAATGTGTTGTGAAAGGTTCTAATTCGTAGTCGCTCGCATCGTATCACGACGTTTCTATGCTCAAATTGCAATGTTGATGCCTGATTCAAAGTGCTTTTCAGTGCATCAGCTGCGTAATGTTGATGGTAGACATATTAACATTAACGTTACCATTACATCAGTAATAGCAGACACGACTATACATCGAGAACGATGACGGCGACAACAACATCGTCATCGTTGTAGTCGTTTCAATTCAATTACCAACTTTCTCAAAAGGCTTAATTAGTTTGAAATAGCGGTGTAAAAGTAATGTTGGCATAAAATTTTAATTAGTTCGCCTACATGTGTCTATGCGGCGGAGGATATGTTCACGTGAATGCATGCACTGAATGTTGTACTCGTCTTTCCCGTATATAAATGGAAAAATATCTACGTATATATATAAAATTAACACTCCATTATTATTGATAGAAACTCACTCGGGCACAGCTGTAGTACTGAAGAAAAAAAAAAATAAAAAATTGGAACAAGAACAAGACCAGGAGTAATAGTTTTTTCAAAGGGTTTAACAAACTTTCACTGCAAGCTCTTCGAAAAATTTATTATAGAAAAGAAATTAAATATCACAGATTACGTTTTCGTAAAAGTGAAACACGAACTAAAGTAGAAGTTAAACAAGTGACAAAATTATATTCGGTCGTGACTGAATCTTTTACACCCGTCACCGATATCCTATCCTAAAAAAGACGAGAGAAATAAAGGAGCTAAATTTTCATATTCTCTATAATATGAAGTGACGCGGCTGATTTTTTTTATTTTCAAAATAAACGTTTTTGACGCACAAGCGTGTGGGCATTGTACGCGTACCCTTCGAAAAGTTTAAGTCAATTCCAAATTCTTTTGCAAATTTGTAGGGGATTTTTGGGGTCTGTTAAGTTTCATTCTGGGTGTTGCAAAAGTTTTGACAAGAAGAATATAACTCTCATCCTTCGATGATGGGTAAAAATCCCGTACAAAATCAGTTAAGAAATTTTTTTTTTTTTTACTTTAATATTCATATAGACCTTCTTCTTCTTATACGAAGATGCATAGATAAAAGTGAATTTTTAAATCACATCAAATTAAATGAGCACTAATAGTGTTAATCCATCCCTTACACTACCTTGGGCACTTCTCTTGTATGGTCCTATGGTACTAAAGAAGATGAAGTTTATCAAAGTTCGCAAAATGGTTTGCTGAAAAAAAGGCAGCATGAAGTGTTAATTTTGTCGTGTGCATCAATAAAGTAATATTTCGGCCCATAACTCCTAGGACCGAGTAGAAAAAAGCATGTTAAAACAAAGTCTCATAGTCTTATCGAGATCGACGCAACCACCCCAACGCTGCTCAATTATTTCTATAACAGCTTTTGTCGAACAATTTGTTAAAATCCTTTAAATATGCTTAAGTTTCCGCAGTAACCTCATCATTTGATTCAAATCGTTTTCTTTGAGGATCCAGGACTAGAACTTTATTTCAGCAAAATTCCAACGCCTAATCAAGAAATTTGGCCAAATTTTTATATCAAATTATTATAGAATCAAAAATGTAACCTTTTTTTCGTATGTGAGCTTTTTTTCCATGGGAATCCCTACATGAAATGATGTCCAAAAAAATAGACTAAACTGATCCACATTTGCTACACTTGATTTTTATGTTAATTACGACCATGCACCAACTGCCACTGTAAGATATTGAAAACTAGTTCGTTTGGCTGTTCATTTCATATGGGAAACAGTCGACATATCCCATCCATTTTCCATAGCGTCCGCTCTTTGGGCAAACCAAGTAAGTATACGAAATTTCGTCAGAGTGCCTCAAAAACTAGGACGTGCAGATTAAACTCAAAAATACATGGACGTCAATTAGACGAACAAAAAGATGGATAGACAGACAGGGATCAATAACACTTGTTAGCGGCCTATTAAACGTGCAAATGGGGTATCCGCGGCAATAAGAGTGTTTTTCCTTTTTGCAAATTTAAAATCCTTATACGACATAATATATATTAAAATAATATAGGGGCTCTTAACAAGTGCCATTACGCGTTGTATGGCAGACGGCGGCTTGTGTACTACGGAAAAACAAACTATAGCATCAAATGCAGCACAACGAAAAGCTAATCAGTATTGGTCAGTAACACAACATTTCGAACATTTATTCCTTTTATACCACGCCACTAAAACTCGCATCAACCCGCAACCCGCGTTGTTCCATTGTTACACGTGGGTTTTCAGAGATAAATACACAACTGTGCTACTTATTTACGCGTACAAGTAGATGGAGACAAGCTTCATCAGTCAGAACTATTTTGTTTAAAGAAGTATTCATTGCCTTCAAGCAGGGTATGCACAGCGAATATATCTGAAAACCTTCTACTTGGTATTTGTTAAATGCCACAAAAATGATGGTGTTGGGTAGACAATTGACAAATCTTTCGGAACTTAAAATAAGACATCTTTTTGAAATGCTTTATGTATCGTATATGTTTGTTTTTTCTCCCCTAATCATTTTGTACCGTTCTTAGTTACAATCAATATTTAGTACCATTCTATCGACATTCACATGGACATTTTTCCTGCTTGGGTCTATTTCATGCCTCTATAATAGTCTATTATTTTTCCTGCTTGGGTCTATTTCATGCCTCTATAATAGTCTATTATTTTTCGTGGAACACTTTAGGGGTGTTTTCGTGATAGGGGTTTTCACATCCGCATAGGATACGAACATCTCAGTATAATCTAAAATTGTAAGCATAACCTAAAACATGTCTCTTAGGTTTCTTTTAAACAAACTAGCGGTGGTCGTTTTTGCGTTCCCTCTTATCGGTAGGTGACCACATCAACGTCAAATATTTAATTTTTCATTTCTTATTTATTTGACATCATTTCAAAGCTTTTTTAATTTTTTTTTTGTCGTTGAAGTCAAAGTTTAGTTTCATTAAATGATTTTAAAAGTTAGTCTTGAGGTTTTCTAAATTTTAATCATTTATGCAACGGTTGTTGAAACTTGTCAAAAACAATATTTTATTAATATTGTTATGATTTTTATTATTAATACGTTGACGGTCAACAATTTAGTTAACGCAAATCATTGCAAATATTAAAAAGTTAAAAAAAAAAAAGTTCCCAATAACAGTTAAGGCTGAAAAGTTTAAATTTCGGTTTTAGTTCTGTGTGTGTTGCACTTGTCGTTTCCCCGTCTATAATTTTTTTTCCTTTTTTCTTATTTATTATTATTTATTGTGTAGATATATATTTTCATTTTTTGTATGTATATATGTACGTGTATATATTTATATATATATATATAAATATGTTCATAAACATAATTCATAGAAAATGCTTCATATTCTGAAGGGTTTGTAAAGTTTTATTTCACTAATTTTTTTTTTTTTGTTTTTTCAGGGGCTAACCGAAGCAATTAATGCTAAAAGTTATGAAAAAGAATTTTTGTAGCAAGTTTAAGAGATTTTTGTATATCTTTTTTATTGCCTTTTCGGTATTTGAGGTCAGCTAAAAGTTTTTGGTTATGGAGGGACAAGTTAAAATGGGAAATGTTTGAAAAAACATAACAAAGATTTCATAAGAAATAAATTATGAAACAGTAAGGAAGCCATCTCCACCTTAAGGCACTTTTTATACACCCCATCATCTTTCCCGCTTCTCTACCGGTAATCCTTCCTATAATTACAACCGTGCCTGCATGCACAGAAGATGGCTCCTGAGTAGTTGCTTAAATAAGGAAAAATATCGCAAACTATTTTATCAATTATAGTCACTTCGCTTTAAGATGATAGCGCAGTATAGTTAAATTAATTTCTTGTAGGTAATAAATGAAAACTACTTTAAAAGAGGTTTGGAAATCGGATCAACTACAAAACTGAGAACAAAACATCACTCAAAAAGTCTCCTGCCTGACATTATATGGCTGATTAAACGTTGCTTTTTGATGAGAGAAAGAACGTGGTGTCCGTCGAAAAAATAAATTTATGCGTGGTTTGCTAATTTTAGACACAGTCGTATGGACACCGATGATATTGAACGCTTTGTTTGCTTGAATGCGAAATAGGTGTCGGCTTTGCTAGATTTTGACAACAAAGTGCTCATGACCCGGGGCACTGTTTATCGTTGTTCACGCGATATATGACAATACGACACGCATTCAGCCACGGAGAAAAAGGAGTGCCACTAACGCGACTGCAACTTGGAAACTAATTATCGAAATATCATGAAATTTTGACATGGACCTCCCTTACATGTGTCAGACTGGAACAGACCTTTAGGCGAACATTTGGCCATTCTGAAACTAAGTCAATTTATTACTTTATTAAGTGCAACTAATAAACAAAACAAATAAATTAAATTCAATGAAAATTTTGCGTATGTCAAATAAACTACAGATTAAAAACAAAAATTACATAAATTTTAGACCGCAAAAGTAAAAGTGTTATAAGCCTGACTGTGACTTATATGTGGGGCTGAACTGTTTACCAGTACCTTTGGTACGATTGATCATGCTGCCTCTGTGGCCTGCTACATATCAAAATAGCGGGATGAGTAAAGAATAATACACTTCGCACGCGAACTACTATACTAGTTGCTGTCGATACTTTAATAACAATTGCAAGCATATTGATCGTATGATGTCTATATTAGCTATGAACTCAGTCTCAGGAAACTTGAAAAAACAACTAAAAACCTTGTTAAGTGTTGTGAACAAAAAGATTTAAAATCTGTGCTTGATTGTAGCATACACAAGAAGCAAGACATGCTGTTAAGCCGTAAGTATATAGTCCGTCATATGAATATTGCACTAATGTACCTTTGTTATAGCATATGATAGATCTGTTGCGGTTTATTGAATATAATGCCGACCTAATGAGTAATATGTGCAAGCATATGTAGGATATCTGTCGGAAGTCCAAAATAATCTAACATAATACGATAAAAAAAAACGAACTATATTTTAGATAAGAGCGTTGTAACCCCCTCAACCTACAATGTCAGCGTACGGCTAGGCTGTTAACCAACATTTCATGTGGCATACGTAGCATGCAGCATACGCAAGATAACTACCTGAAGCCTAAAACACTCCCGTACAACGAAACAAACAATTTGCGTGATGTAGTTTTTTTTTATACCCTGCACCACTTGTGGTATAGGATTCTCAGGGAATGTAAGCCCTTATATGTCAAAATGGCTTCATTGTTAATGTTTTATGATGGAAATTTATTCTTGACTGTAATTTGACATAAAAATTAAGTGGACCAAGCTTAAACCACATCGATTTATTTCTCCACTCCACTCCACTCCACTCCATGTAAGATGTCTCATGAATAGTAAGCCCTTCAGAAAAAGATTTAATTTAAGATTAATATTTTATTATGAAAATTGATCCATACGAGCAATTTAGCGAAAAACTTAACGTTAGGGAATCTAGATAATAATGGTCCAATTTTCAGACCTTAACATATGCAAGGGTTATAACGAAAAGCAATTCCTTACCTCAGGAGGCTTAATTTCTACCTTTCTGTGCCTGAAATTGAAAAATAATAACATTTTTGGGAAGCAAACTCAGTTTGCTAAATTTGTTTCACGTCATATGACGTCACGTCATATGGGCATTCTTCAATATGGGGGCTTTCGTGAAAATTGTGCCTTTGCATGAAAATAATTTGCATTGTTTTTGGTATATTATTATCAATAACTTTGTTAGGCAAGTAAGGTGTAAGGGATTGAAGGTCGGCCTTGCCCAGCTGTAATGTTCTTACTTGTTTTACTTTCAAAATAAGTTTCGAGATCTATCTTTTTTTCGACATGTTATGGCAGCAATGGTGCTCTGCAGTGTAACTTTATGTTATAGCAAAGCTGAGAATTGTGGATAAGCATAGGAATCGGTTTATGTCAAGGGAAAGATGAAATGGACCATTTTCGGATTTAGACTATGAGGTGTCTTTAATTAAGTCGATTCTACTGTTTGCCGTGATCGAAAGCACAGTATATATGCATTTTTGGAATCTTCAGTTTACAGAGCTCCAAGCATGTATCCAACAGAGTAAACAATAGATTGTAAAAGATCTATAAAGACTATTATGTACTCATTATAACTCTGTAGCTGTAGTGATAGTGTAACGGATTAAAAGCACTAATGTCTCGCATGCCGTGTCTATGTCTATGATCACTATATAGTAGAGTAACTAAAGTTGTTCGTTTATCCAAATTGTGTATAAATTTTTGTTTTCAAAATTTTCGATAAATCTCCTCTTGTTGTTTATTAGTATAATCTGATCATAATTAACTATGAATGGTCGGAATGGTTTCTTTTCTTTTCTAAACAATTAAAATATAACTGTAAAAATTTAATTTAATTTTCATCAAAAATACCTGCAAAAAAAAACAAAAAAAGGAAGAAAAAATATTTTCAAATAAAACAATTTAATTGCAATAAATAATAAAATAATTATTTGCAACATGCACACACGCGTATACAAGAATGCATACTCGCAATGCATGTCATTGAAAATAAGCACATAATACAAATTCAGTACTGAACGGTACCGTTTTTATCACCCGCAATTCATCATTAGCAGCTAATTAAATAGACAACAACAATAACAATTGCAAACATGCTCATACCATTTACTTAAACGTGGACACGCACACGCAAACACATGCATATACACAATACAAACGCATGCACACACGCGGTGCATTAACACAGACACATACACACACACAAACACACACACACATACTCAAACTATATATATATATATATATATATATGAATGGCAAACAATAAAAATTAAATGAACACAAATTTAAAATTTGCCTTCAATGCCTGAATAATTAAATATTACAGCAATTTTATTATGTAAATAATCTCATTATTGAGAATATCAGGGAAAATGCATTGAAAAATTAACATTGTTTACAACAGAAATGTTTCCTGTACTAGTTAATATCGAAAGGTATGTCAATTTTGTCTGCCCGTGCAATTAAGCCTTCTCTTCGTCCCTTCATATTATGATTGGATTCTTGTGGTTTCAAGTAAATGTTGTGCATCCATCATTTCATTTAACACTAGCTCAAGTCTCGGTTCATAAAATCATATTGACTATATTAAGACATGTATTAGAACAGGTCTTTCTATTAAAAAAAAAAAAAAAACAAATTATATATTAATCATGTTGTTACGAAGAGCCATTTTTGATAAACTAAGTTGGCACGACGATTACAAGTTTACAATTCTAAAGAAACGAGAAACCTCTTCAAGTGTTGAGAAAACAATAAAACGAAAGAAAGATTATTCGAAGCAAAGAAACTTTATGCGACTAGCGATTCATCAAAATGCTAACAATAATTCACGTTTAGGAAAAATTTTATAATAAAATCTAGTGTTGATGAGTTGTGCTCAAGAGCGTATGAGGAGAGCTTTTGCGCTTAATGCAAAGCGTGCTCAATCGCGACAATCGACGAGAGAAGTTCAAAAGAAGTGTTGAAACATTTAATGCACAAATTCCCATAAATGATTTCTTTATAGGAAGATCTTCTAAATTTTCTATATAAAATTTAAGCTATTCCAAAACAACGCAGTTCAGCGGTCGCACTTAATCGCAAAAATATCTGGATAAAGACGTAAAATCGCATTTCACTTAACAATAATATATTTATTCATCATATATATACACAGCCATATATACGAAATGTGTTCAAAAAATGGGTGATTTCCCGAATTTCGTTAGCCACATACTTTCGATTCTCGAATTTTCTTCTTTTTTTTTTGTTGATGCAGATGTCTCCAACATATGTAGACATTTTCAGTCATTTTACATTTTTAGTTTCCTTTTCACAGATGTAAAGATTAGACATGTTTTGGTGTGTTTGGCAATTTTTTCGTATCAAAAAAGTAGATCAAGAATTCTAATAAATAAATTTTTCGCGAAAAATTAAATAGAGTGCCCCAACTCGCTTAAGATATTAACAATGGGTTTTGGCGACTCTTTTATACCCATCACCCGTCATCTTAAAAAAGACAAAAATAAAGTAAAAGAACTAAATTTTCATGCTACAATATGGAGAGGACGCGGGCGATTTTCTTTTTTCAAAATAAACGTTTTTGTCGCATAGGTGTGCGGGCGTTATAGGCGTGTCCTTCGAAAAGTTTAAGTGAATTCCAAATTCTTTTGCAGATGGACAGATGGACAAACGGGCACACAAACATGCTTAGGTACATTTCAAATGTGAAACTGGCCAAGAATTTGCACACTTTTTGCAGCTTGTTTCTGCGCGTTATGAAATTTTTAATTTGACACACTATGTGTAGGCGAAATCAAGTTTTTCCATTTTCCAGTTACATCATCGCCCATAAAATCTGGGTTGAGATTCTTGCATATTTGTCTACTACAGTTTATAAGTAGTGATCAAAAAACCATTTTTTTATTTTTTTTTTTTTTGAAAAGCAGAGATGTTCTTGTTTTCCGTAGTATTGAAAGTGCGCCCTTTGACAGATTTGGACCACTTTCAATACCGACTTGCGTGGAAGAACTTCTAATGTTTCTGCTAAATTTGAAGTCGATTGCTTCATGTTTGTGAGTGTGAATATATACACTTTGCGGGGTCTGTGGAAGTCTCTTCTGGACGTTGCAAATGTTTTGACAATAAGTACATACCCGTCATCCTTTGGCGATGGGTATAAAAAATATTTATACGTGGTACAAAGTCTTCGCGGAAGACCGAAAAGATATTAATGCCGATGTTCGCCCTGCACGCCTCAGCTTTACGTGCAGTGTCGGAAACTTATTCGTCAAATTTCACCATCAAAGAAGTTGCTGAGGATGTCGACAGATTGGTTAGCTCATACTATGCAATTTTTTGGATGTTTTGGGCAGGAAACGAAGTGAAGTTGCAGCGAAGTTTGTTCCGAAATTGCTAAAATTTGATCAAAAGAATCGACGCATGATCATCGTTTAGGATCTGTTGGATGACATCAACGACAATTTGGAAGCTTTTTTGTTGATTTTGCAGATTTTCTCGAACACATCTCGTATGTATACGTATAAGTAGTTCGACATTGGCTCGAAGGCAGCAGTTCGAGTGTCAATTTATACAATCGTGCTTATACAACGCACTCTTACGCTTTATTTTTACACCTAAATTAGTTTCATGACAATAGGCCTTAGCCAGGCCAGGCTTGCATATGCATTAGGAAATGAATAAATAAATAAATTATCTATGGACTGTTGCCTTTCACATGTGGATTAGTATTGCGGCCATGCTAATGCCAGTCAAAAGAAATTTAAGGGGAAGAAAGCTTCCTATACTTAGGCAACTGTGCGGCGACTAAGAAAAGCAAGAAATGTTAAACCAGAATCGGTTATGGATATTTTGCGTTCTTTGGAATGGGCCCCTTTTACACTAACTAATCCGACAATCGCAATAGTTAACCATCGGAAATCTGCCTTTGATCTTTGAATATTCATTTATTATATTAATCGGCTTAAATCTTAAAGCTTATTATCTGAAATCTTAAAGCTTATTAGCTGAACATTGGACCAGAAATTTGTTCTTAAGAATAAAACTGAAAAAGAAGGATTGTGTTTTTAATAAACAAATGGCATCGTTTTGAGGCATTTATCACCTAAGGCTTAAATGTTTGTTTTATTTACTTAATCGCTTTACTGAATGAATTCTCCAACTACACCACTATGATCAAACCTAACAAGTCAAGTAGCATCAGCTTCAAATTGAAATACTTTTATCTCGAGTCATTTCCACGCCTTCAAGTTTTGTTAATTCTCCCTCCAGTAATTAGCTGTTTTTACAGTTCTAAGAAAAAGATTAAATTTTAGTTACAATACCTTTCACCTCATATCTCACAGAGATGAGCTATTCCGATAAAGTTTTAATAGGACCTTTTCCACCATTATCGATGGGTCAAAGTCGATATTTTCTTGATCAAATTTCATCTCTTCTGGGTAGGTCTAAATCGCCTCTATGCCAAAGTTACTAATATCGCTGTTACCACCATCTTTTTTCGGATATAGATCTTGACCAAAATGTGTGTTTATGGTACAGCCCAAATGCGTGCAATATTCAAAAGGACTTAACATTGATCCACGTTTGCTTGTAACGATCGAGTCAGACTTTATTTCGATCAATTGGTTCAAGTTTAGCTATCTGCCTGGCCGTCTGTTTGCCTCCTTTACTCGCACGTTTGTCTGTCCGTCTGATCAATGTCTGTGCATGCCTTACGTGTTCATCATGCAATTTTTGAGATATTTTGACATAATTTAATTTGCTGGCTTGGTTTGGTTTTTGGACCAAGGACAAGATTACATATATAGTATGCCAAATTTTAAAGAAGTGGTTATATGAAAAAAATATCTAATTGTGAAAATTATTCGACGAAAATCACTTAACAGTACTAAATTGGCATAATGAACTGGTTCGATAAACTTGGAATGAATGGATCAATTGGGCTGCTAACGGTAAATGTAAAGATAAAGAGCTATTGTAAACGAATTAATCCGCAGTCGAGCCTTATGTTATGTTCCACCAATTTTAAAATCTTTTAATGTTAGCTTCGCTCAAAATGTATTTTTTTTATATTCTATTCCCTGTACTTTTTTGACAGAATATATAAAATGTTATATTTTAAATGTCTCTTTTAAAAAATTACGTTCGGGTTAATTTTAAAGCAAAAGACTGACATAATTTTCGACGAGATTCAGACAGTAAGAATCGATAAAGGAAAGATTTCCAATGACTTCCCTTAAACTCACATAGATGAGCAACTAAGATGTCCTTTTCCTTAGATATATAATTGCGTAGAATTTCTTCAAAAT
>KK503093.1:14701-25109 GCA_000688735.1 Glossina austeni | reverse complement strand
TGTTATCACGTGTGTATAAAAATACCTAACAGCCTGCTTCCCCATTCCTATATCTATAATATATCCCCTACCTATGTATGGGGGCATAAATAAGAAAAGAGTAAAATAACATCTCATGACTTCTTAGTAAAAATAAAAGCTACGTGAGAAAGATATCTAACAAAACCGAGGCTATATTTTGCAAGCATCTAATAGCAACGTCTGCTGATAGATGTAATCAGCGAAACCAGTGAAAAAGTTACACTACTCTGAGTTTATTGCAAATGTTCATAAGATTACCTTCTTTTAATTCCAGCCGCCAGAACTTACCAGGAAGCGTCGTGAAGCTGCTGCAGATCCTCAGCCACAGCAGCCGGAAGTATGTAACTTTTTATGTTACTATGACTCTATGAAATCATATTTTTTAAATTATTTTCTATTTCAGAGCGAATCCAAGATGGCCTCTCCACAAAACGCGGTAAGTACAAAAAATGTGGTTTATATTTAAACATCATTCTGATTATTTCTATATGGTTTGCTACTTTATTTCTAACAGCAAAGCGACGATTCTGCTCAAGCATCTAAGGCAAGTTTTATATAAATTACTTTTCAAGTTTTCGCAATTTTAAATGATTTTAATTTTATTTCTCTCTATACAATCTTTTTTGGAACAGACTAATCAACAACAATCCAGGGTGAGTTGAGATTATTCAAAAAAAAAATATTCGATTAATTAGTGATAAAAAAAATGTTTGTTTTCATTTCAATTTTAATTAGACTCGTCGCCAAGCACCACCTGAACAGCCACCTAGTCATAAATTCAATGCTGATAAGGTAAGAATCGTTTATTTATTAAAAAAGCATAATTTATTACCAATTTTTTCGTAATTTTTAACTACGTGTGCAGAGCGAAGACAAAGGAACCGGCATGTTGCGTGTAAGTGAATAATTATTTGAGTTTCTTTCAAGAATTCTTACAAAATGTTATCGCTTTTCTAGGCTAAGCGTCAAATGCCAGCTCCTCCATCCCCTCCCGAGGGTATGCCCATGCCACCGATGTAAATTTAATTAATCGGAGCCAGTATAAACAAAGTCCTATAGGTCCGTACAAAAAAGGCATTAGAAGTTTGAACAGAGGGTCATACAGAAGGTTGCGTTATAACTGTAGAAAAATAGATAATTCCAGCAAAGTTACATATTAAGGATCACATAAACAAATAAAAATCCAGCACAATATTTAATATTAAAAAAATTAAAAAAACGCTTTACTTGAGAGTAAACGATGTTTCTAAGGGAAACATATATTCTTAGAGATCATTCGCCTTACAGGTGGTTTATCTTTCTCGTTTAAGTACAAAATGACTTTATGTAAAAACATAGTGGAATCTCACGACAAACGTGACGTGCCACTGCATGTTTTTCATATATAATAAATAAGTGTATTATCATCAAGACGACCGTTGAGTAGACACGAGGCCGAAAGTGATTCGAAAGGACTGAGGTTAAGGATTTTGATGTTAATTGGAAATTCGACTACTTAATTGCATCTCTTACGTTAATTTCCTCTATCATGCTTGCGTGTGCATGCTCCAACATGCAACATGTAAAGTATAAAACATGCGATTTTTTTCTTGAGAGAGGCGGCGAAAGCGTCAATTTCCAACGAGGAATTTTCCGCAAAAGGAGTGAAGCAGAATATCTAGGTGGGCGAGCGTACTTTTATGCACATTGGTGTGTAAAAATTACTACAAATTTTTTATAATGACTAAATAAGGAAATTATGTTTGTTCCTGGTCGAATATTTTGCACCTACCACCGTCGTCTTAAAGAAGGCAAAAAAAGTATAAGAACTAAGTTTTTAGGCTCTATAATATGGAGCGTAGGCATGTGGGCGTTTTAGGCACGTAAGCTTTGCAAAGTTTACGTCACTTTCAGATTCTTTCGCAAATTTTTCGGCGATATCTTCATTTTCGCTAACGCATATTTAGTATAAACACCACAAAGATGGCCAGCTGGACAAATGGACAAATGGGCAGACGGACATGCTTAGATGTAATTTCAAGCTGGCCAAGAATTTGCATACTTTATGATATTTTGAAACTTTTTCTGCGTGTTCTAAAGATATTAAAAAAAAAAAAATTAAAATTGACACCCCATAGTACTGGGCAGGGGAGGTCAATTTTTTTCCATTTTTTTGAAGACACCACAGCATTTCCCATAGAATATACTTTCAAAGATTTGTAAATTTATCAGCTATAGTTTAAATAATGATCAAAAAATTATTCTTTTATTGCTCTTGGAAAAGAGAAATGTTTTCACTTTTCGTCGTACTGTAGGAGTGCTCTTTGACTAATTTAGGCTATTTTCAATGCCAATCTGCGTGCAACAACATTCAGTGTTTCTGCGAAATTTGAAGTCAATAGCTTCATTTTTGCTGGCTAGAGATGTTTATAATAGACACTACACAGAAGGACAGACGGTCATGCTTAAATCGATTTAAAATTTAATGCTGATCAACAATATATATAGTTTGTGGGGTTGCAAGCGTTTTGACAAAATGAATGTACCCCCCATCACGGGTATAAAAATGTTTCTGAAACACATCCGAAAACTTTAAACTCGTTTCCCTCGAAACACAAGTTTTCAAAGCGGCAGCATAACTTTAACAACTTTAATTCTTCCCATTCGGGTTTTTAGGAATATCTTTAAAATAACACTCTAGCGAGAAAAAGGGAGGGCATTCAGCAAATGTCCTCTCTAACGAGAAGAGTGGAGGACATTCAGCAATCACAGAAAAATAAACATTTTTAAAATCCTCTGCCTATCGGTCTAGCTCCCTCTGTAGATTAAGGGATTATAATTTTTAAAATTCAAACTACGCTGTTGCCCTAGCGCCCTTCAAATAAAGAACGACGCGCGGAAATGATTTTGGTGTCGCACTTTTAAGTAAATTTTGAAAAATTATTCGTTTTTTTTAATATTTAATTATTAAATGCTAACTAAATCGCCAAGTAGTTAAATCATGGAAACAATAAACTTTTGCTTTTTCGTTCGAAAAAGAAATTTCAAAGTTCTACCAAAAACAGTCCAGCTCAGTCCGCCCAATTTCGAATTCGGTTTCAAAATTTTGAAGTTGCCCGCGTATTTAAGTTTTAATGCCTTTTAAAGAACAGTTCATTGAAAATGAAGGCAACTCATTTAATCAATACCTAATGGGATTCCCTTTGCCACACACACCCAAAAAAAAAAAAGAAGTGAAGCTTGAATTTTGTAAAAACTGTACAACGTTATTTTCAGATTTTTAGTGAAAAAGTCATGTAAAACAATCAACAACTGAATAAACCAATAAAACCGCTACTTAAAATACTTTCTTCATGAAACTGCAAACTATTGGCTTTGCAAAAAAATTCTATCGCATTTTAAATAAAACATTTTAATTTGAAGAGGTTTCACGTGCTCCTCAGCCGTCGAGTTATTTTGCGGTCGCAAAGTAATTAGATGTGGATTACTTTCCAACATGGAGTGCATGTCATTATTGTCCATATCGACGATCTCCCTTGAAACGGAAATCTTCAGAACGAAATTTGGGAAGCAATATATAACAGCTTTCAACATTTACTTCGCAACGTGTCACACAAGGTCTTACTAGCAAGCGATGCGTTGTTTCCTTTCTGGAACTCACATCCAATCCACTATCTTAAATGCACTTTATCCGCTGCAGTTCTCTCATTTCACCCTTGGCAACTAACTGAATGATACGCTAAATATTAGGACCCCAAACGGCGAGCTCTTCTTGATTTCCTCGACCTAGCAAGGAAAGTCACCTATTGGTGAAGGTTATTGAAAGTAGTCTCTCTCTCTCTTGCATCCTACGCGAGGTACACTAAATAATAAGAGCCCACATGACGCCTGACGAGTAACACTACTTACAGGTAATTAAATACGGCGAAGCTTTCCCGCAATCCTATTATCAGAAATATTAACGTGATGTGCGATATAATTGCATGGTGGGTCTCTTAAAGTATCCGTTGCTATGTCTGCTTGTAAAAAAGAGGCACTAGTTTTTTCAATATTTGCATGTTACACGAAGAAGGACAAGACTTCCCTTGACGATTATTAGTCATATGTTCTCACCTCGCTTCTCATTAGAAGCTCACTATCATAAATATGATGCCGGAAAGATTGGAAACATGTTTATAATTTCGATTAGAGATCAACGTTAAAAGTGGGCACTGACAGTTCGCATTCAAATAGTTTGCAGTTCAAAAGATGCAGCTTGACGAACAATCTGCTTCTCATATTGCACTTAAGACATGCAGTTGGAATTCGAATCTGTCGTCGCCTTGTGTTTAAAAATCAAACGGGAAGCTTTATAACGGTTGAAAGATATTTTTCCTTTTTTTTTTTTTTCTAAGTAAGCCTTTTAGTTAGATTAGGAAGATACTGTGAGAACATTTTCTTAAATATGCCTTTTTTTCTTACATTCCAGCCCACATTCAATTAAACTGTTTAAAACGCTTGTTGTCGAAACGTTTACTTTAAACTGAAGGCATACTCGGCATACGTAATAAAGCTTAAAGAGGTCGTATTTATATAACAAATGCCAATACATAAACATTATTACTTTGAAGCATCCAGGCGTACATAGAGCAATACGAATAAGTGCATTGCCTGGTTTGTTCTCAGACATAGTTATTATTATTGTAATTTAAAAAAATTTTTTTTTTCTCATATTCATTAGACGGAAACCATAATGTGCACAGCGAAGCGACAAAAATATTGTTTAAATGTGTAAATTTAAAGTGCTTGTGTACAAGTGTGTGAATGAATATATTCACATGTCCTCCCATAATGCTAACAATGCATTTGCTAGCACATACATACGAACAAGTCTACTTAGAATCAAACGAAATCTTTGAGTATTTGGTTACAATTCCATGAGTAGCAAGCAAGCCAAGCCAGCCCAGTCAGTCTTTGAGTCAATATTGTTTTCTGTTGTTGTTGTTGTTGTTTTTGTTGTTGTTGTTTACTTATGGTTGCCTTTGGTTGCAATATGTATGCAGAATGACGTTCCATTTCTTTTTTTTTAAATTGTCGTTTACTTAAGTGGTGTTGTTTGCATAAAATTGTAATACAATATTCTTTAAATTGCGAGTGAATGTTATAGCAAATAAAAGGTACGAGCACACAAACACAAATATGCACCAATACTCGAAGTTGTATACCAAAGCCAATGTATATTCTACGCTCAGTTATTCGTATAGGAATGCTTATAAATACATATACATGAGTGCACGCATACATACATGAAAATGAGTAAGCTATGTGCGCCTTCAGGAGTATTTGGCATACTCAACATTTCAACATAATGTGTTCACTAGTCATTTGTTTGCTAGCTGTGTTCGTGTGCGTGTGTGTGTGTGTGTGTCAAATTTTCGATTCGAAGCTCAACGTTCTTTTTACAATTCTGGTAAATATTTTGTAGGGAAGAAAGCAGTTTGTCGGCTCTTTTTCTATTTTTATTTGCCACGCTATTCCGATCAAAATATTTGTTTTTGCCCTTATCGCTCTATCCATCTATATACCTCTATATACTTCCCTTTTCTTTTACTTCTCTGTCTTTGCCTTTGAATTTTTTTTTTCATTTATAGTTAGCTTTTTTTTTTATTCCTGATCTTTGTCTTTGGCTTCTTTTTTATCTACAGCTTTGCTTCAGACCTTGTTATGTCTCATCCACATGATCATGCCTACGCCCATGTGTATCATTATCTTTATCTATATCTCTTCTATTTCTAACCTATTTCTTTATTTTCATTTTCAAGTCCGTCTCTATCTCTGCCTTTATGTCTACTTCTATCTCTAGATCTCTCTCTATCTCTATTAATTCCTATGTCTACCTCCATCGCCAACACACTCTTTATATCCAGCTTACGTTTTTTTTTTTTGTGAACATGCATACGTTGTGCTATAAATCCGTGGGTTTATGAATTATGAAATAATCACCCTGGAACCAGCCCCCATTATTTGACTGTAAGTTTTTATTGATCAATGACGAGATAACCATCCACTCTTATCCTTAGTTACAGTTAGGAATACAAACAAGACAAACATACTGGAAGCAGCCCCCATTATTTGAGTGTAAGTTTTTATTGATCAATAACGAGATCGCCGTCAACTTCCCTACTTAGTTACAGTTAGGAGCTCCAACTGCACTCTCTAGCGCGGTTTCTTCAATTCTCGTCTGCTTTGAATATCAGTCCTTCTAAATGATCTCTTTCCAGATTAATTACGAATGATCGACTCTAGCTTAAACTCCATTTGTGTTTGTGTCTTCGCCTTCTCCTATAACCCTATGCTCGTTTGTCTCTATTCATTGATTTGCCATCTTTTCTCATCTCCTTGCAACGTACTAGTCAATGTATAATATTTAGCGGAAAAAGCACACAGAAATTTCTTTCTTTCCAAGCCAACATTTTGAGGAAATTCGAATCGTTCTCTATAAGTAAATAATTACCTGTTCGTTGAAAAAAGGATTTTTAGTTTTAAACATCTTTCGCTTCGATATTCGTGCTTTTGAAACTGATATACTGTTACTGTTATGTTCGATTTGTGGATCTATATATAAGGGTAATAAGGGATTATTTTGCCATTGAAGGGCTGAACATGGCTATATAACCCTAGAATCTTCGACTTGTTAAGAATATAATGAGTTAGTCAGCCCCTAATACCAGAACGTATAAGTACAGGTATTTTGTTCGCTTTCGAACGGTTTAACCCGTAAAACACAATGGGACCGCGCTTGCTTTTCAGGTCTGGCAGTAAAAGTTGCATAGTTGCAGAGCAACATAAAAGTGGATAATGGAAATTATAAATGTGATAATTGTTGTAAACGTTCCGAAAAACTTAGTAAACTTCCACATTTTGATGGAAAGGTATAAATATATTGCATTACCATATAAGCATTCAGTAACAATATTACTGTGTGTGTGACTGTGTACTTGTTTGCGCGCACCAGAATATTGCAAAAGGATTTCATTGCATTTTCAAATAAGTCGTTTGTTGTTTTCGAGGGAACACTTCTTTTTCCGGATTTTCTTTTACTCCGTTTTTCTTACGTACAAATATCTTTATATATATATATATATGTAGCCCCATACATGCACTATAATGTACGCTAACGTATACGTACATTTGCATATAAATTTGTATATCTATATATATATGTAAATATGTATGTTTGTATGCATATGTATGTATGTATGTATGTATGTATGTATGTATATATGTATGGGAATACAAAATATATAATGTATGTGTACATTTAAGTATTTTCATATGTGCATATGTAAAGTTAACTGGAGAATAGGTTAAGAATATTTTCTCGTTGTCTTTACAACGAATGCATAACACCTTACCAGTCTATTTAACAACTCTTTCCCACTCACTGTCTAATGGGTAGACATAAATTAGCTTAAGTTGTGGCACTGAAATAATTTTCTAATGAAATTGACTTTGCGTTGTTTGCTTTCGCTCTAACTTTGCGTAGCGGCCGAATTTTTTTGCGGAGCAAAATAACAAAAGAAAACAAAATTAAAATTAAGAAACACAGATGTAGGTTGAAAATGCTTACATACGCAAATATCAGTTAAATTATCCCAGTACATGTTATACATGCATTTATATACATATGATTTTTATTATTGTGGTTTTATTTGTTCCGTTGTTTGGTGCCGCAGGACGATGAAAGCAAAGTTGGGTAAAAGTCTGACAACTTATGAATTTTCAAAAGTTTTCTTGCGTTTTTATTGCGAAAATATTTTAAATATTAATAAAAAGAAAGAAAAGGAAACAAATTGACGAGAAAGAACGATACGAGATAAAACCAAAGCTGAGTAAGACTAAAGTCTTAATTTAGCGGTTAAGCAGAATCTGAGTGAAGCGGAAAAAAATAATTTTTTAATTCAATTAATATCAGAAATTTAAATTATATTAAATGGAAAATAAAATAGTTTAAAATTGAATTTTAAATTTTATCAAATAAAATGAAAAGATATGAGGAGTCGTCTCAAGTGTATTGAATTGTCCTGCAATTGGAGAATTTTAGATAATAATATCATGAAAAAAAAACATGCCACATTATAAGTAAAACGTTCGAAGTTCTTCTGCCCTTCTACGTTTTGTAGTGTTATTATTATGTAATATATGTACGAGGCACATAAAGCGAACATTGCTAGAACGGAGAATGCTTTGTGAGGATAACGAGAAGCGCTTTCCAGCGGAGTATTATTAATGTTCTCTGGCCGCCATACAAGGCCGAATGTCTCCATGATCGAATGACAAGTACGATATGAGGTTTGATTCGGTTCAGCGCTTTTAACGTTTCCTGAGCAGTATTGGAGCGAGCAGTGTCACGCTGAAAAATCAAGCTGTAAAGTCTGACATGCAGTTCTTTTTATTGTTGATAGCGTTTTTCGGCGATAGTTTTGTTGAGTTGGTGCACCTTCACCCCAAATAAGGGCGCCATTTATAGTGGGCTTAGCTGTTATTTCATTTATTTTTTTTTTTTTTTAATCTGACCTATCACTCAGGATATGTCAGCAATTCGCATAAAACAGGGTTAGTCACGACGAGACGGGATGGTGGCTGCAGCACAGTGGCTTCGTGCCCGAAGGGTGAGTGCTGTGCCTTTGCCGACTGAGCACTCACTCTAGGCACGAGTAAAGTGAGCTTTATCGCAGTTAAGACTTGAGCCTTCGAACTCTAACTTCGTAGTCGCGATTCTTACCTACTGAGCTACTTATGCAGAACATTTGATTTGTATCGTGATTTGTTTACTTTCAAATATTATCGCGTGTGCTTTCTTCTTTACTCGTCAAGAGTTAGTAACATTTTCTTCCCAATTAGACAGAAATAGCAAAGCACGGTGTAAAACGCGGTAAACATTGATATGTTGGAGGTGCTTCCACAAAACGAAAGAAAGGGAGAATCACGCTTTAACATGCAGCTTATGATTTGCTTCAATTTAACGCTACTAGCGCTCTTTGTTATAAGATTTGCTTATACGTGCAAAGTTCAGACATTATTTTTAAAGCCATCTTTATTTATATAAAAGTCATCTGCTGAAGAGCCAAAACCATGTAAACTTGCTCTTAAAAAAAAAGCGATTTCAATATAATTAGCAATACAAAATTGCCTTTTTATGCTAATCAGCATGGAAAGAGATATGATAAATTGCTCGTACCGCTTGCAACGTTCAATACTGATCATCGCTTGTCATTAGAGTGCTCTCGTGAGAATTCTAAAAAGTCTAAAAAAGAAACTTCGAGGGTTCAAAACAGTAATGTATCCATATTATGGTCCAGTTCATACCTACGTACGTTGACATTGGGGGTTAACTAAGATATTTCTAAAATTATTTAATATATTACTAGAACCGCCTAGAGATCTCTTCTCCTATCTACCGAAAAAGAAAATTACCGTATGTTAGCCAAATCTGTCAAACATGCTCGAGCTTGTGCAATACCGTAACCAATAAAATGCAAAAGGTAGTCAAAATTCGTTGACTATCACATTTATTTTTTTTTGTCATCGTTTCTTGATTCCATCCCTAAGGTCTTAATTTAAAAAAGAAAAACAAAGCAACCGAAAGAGATAAGTTTTAAGATAAAAAATTGAAAGCAGTTAAACTTTTTAGTCACAAAAACCGTAAGTTTTAATAAGCAAATCTTTTCTTTTAAATATATTAACTCAAAGTTAAAAAAGATTTTATAGTTTTACTGCTGCTAACATTCGCATCATTATTGTTGCCGTGAAGAAACTTTATTCAGTTTTGGCTTATTGGTTTTCCACGACTACGGGTGCCATACACATTAAAAACTTGTATATTAATTTAATTATTTTATTCCTCACACCCATAAGCAGATCTTTTCTTGGGTTCACTAAAGGAAGATATTTGACTTAGACCGGAAACTTCTGGTTCAATTCCACAACATTTTTTGTAAAATTTGTTCATTTATTTTTTCTAATTAATCCTCTCTGGCATTAACTACTCTTAGCGAAATAAAAAATGGTTCTGAGAAAAACGAAATTTTATCATCCTATTAGAATTCTATTCCGAGTGCATTCGATAACTTGGCAAATATGTTATGAACAGCAATTGCAGATGAAAAAATTTATGAATACAATGCTGATCCATTCGTAGAAACGCTCAAAGCCTCAAGCTTAGGTAAAACGAAATTTTCTTCCAAAGTGATATTCAAAACTTTAAAGGGGTGTTTCTTCAGTATTTTATTCAATCGCTATGAACACTTAACTGGGGCTTTAACAATAAGCATCCAGCCTTTAGTCGTTTACTGTTTTTTTTTTGTATATTGCATGACATATTTCTGAAGGATTTTTTTTGTATATTGTACGACATATTTCTGAAGGA
>KK503092.1:107895-119934 GCA_000688735.1 Glossina austeni | reverse complement strand
GAGGGAGGGATGGCGGAGGGGATTGGAAGTTGGCCAAGCGGACGGAGGGAGGGATGGCGGAGGGGATTGGAAGTTGGCCAAGCGGACGGAGGGAGGGATGGCGGAGGGGATTGAACAAACAGATAAGCAATTGGATCGAAAATTCGGACACTCAGATAGCTAGGCGAACAGACACTATTACGCGAACGCTTGAATAGAAGGACAACGAATTAGTAAAAGATAGACGACTAACTCAATGGATAGTAAACCATATGTATAAACAGGCAATTGATACTAACCCTATCTGATCGTGTAAGTGTTATGAAAGTTTATTTACGTTACTTGAAATGTGTGCCAAACCAACACCAAACGTTTACCAAAACGTTTCTTTTAACCCCGTAAACGCTTGTAAAACGAATCGACTCAAATATGATTTTCCCCTTATCGTTTTTTCGCTTTCGCATTATTTAGTAGCTCTCTGGGATGTGTGTTTGAAAGCAAACATGTGCATGTGCACACAGTCGTGTTCCTTGCCGCAGCAATTGCTGTACTTTACAGGTAATCATAACAGTATTATAATGGGAATATAGGAGAATATTATTTTTGAATTATATAAAAATTTCAATTTCATCTTTTTTTTTTTGTTTGTTTTTTTTTTTTTTTTTTATTATCATATCTCTCCGCAATATCAATTTCTTTGAAAGTTCCTTAGGGAATACTTAGGGAATACAGTATTGAATATACCCGGAGATGTACTTTCGCTTGGGTAAAGAAAAAGAAAGAAATAAAATTTTTCTTGCAACTAAAATACGCGTGTGCTGTGTGCTGTGCGTGTGTGTGTACGTGTGTATGCATACATCATTCATAATCTGCATTGAATTAAATATTGAGCATCTCTTTATATAGTTTTCTTTCTTCTTTCCATCCAAACATATGCAAACAAACTATACTCAGAATATCAAAAACATATTTCCAAGCAATTGATTGTTATATTGTCTTCACACACACACACACACACACATTATGTTTCTTCAATTGCTCGAAGCATTATTCGAAAAGAAAACATTAAGAAAAAGAAGACAGACCGCAATTGTCCGGTTAAAAATGAACGTGTGCGCATATTACAAACTCGACTCCTATTAAAACAACTGTAACTCATTACAGTCACCACGACATCTTCATGCGAAACGTATAAAGTCACTGCGGGCTTCTGCTTCATTTTCATTACCAACCTGCGTGCAAAAACTTCCAATCTTTCTACGAAATTTTGAAGTCGGCATACAAACGCTAAGAGGGACAGACGGACAGAAATGGCTTAATCGATTCGAAATTTCATTTAAATAAAAAGTGTAGTTAACAGATTTCGTGAATTGGTGAATAGCATTAAGTCCACAATCCATCTTCTTTCATATCGTGCTTAGCTCATGAACTTTGAATTTAACACAACCACCTAATACTACCTAATAAAAAGAATTTTTCACAAAATCAATCAAATATGCCAGAGCTTGTTTTACTTATTTATCCGTCACTATGTTATTTTCTCTTTATACGCGTTTTTTCATTAATAGGCCAAATTTTTGAAAGGAAGTCTTAAGGAATTTTCCATAATTGAGCACAAGTTTTAATGCAGCCATTAAATTAACATCTACAGGATTATCGGATTGATTGACATATATACTGCAATATTCATTATCTCGCTCTCTCTCTCTCTCTCTCTCTCTCTCTCTCTCTCTCTTTCTCTCTCTCCCTCCTTCTTTTCGGATCACTCAAACACCAACTGAAATAATAATGATTTCGTGTTTATTGAAAGTGTTGTTCGGTGCCAGCTCTCGTCTCTTAGGCAGAATACGATTTCCATGAAAAATTAGCCATATATTCGGGCAGAGAAGAGAAAACAATCTATTTTCTTGTTTTACTTCGTTGAGTTTGTATCAGTTTTGGTACTGACGGTGAAGACGGTGTATGAATAGCGTTAATAACACACTGCAGTGTAAAGTTTGTCACAAAAACGAGTTCAGTGTTCGGGGGTTTAAATATCAATGCGGTAGCTCTTACTCTGGTTGCGACTCACTAATCTACTGCAACCTCCCTATCTCCTTCCTCTTTCCTGACTTCTTTCTGGCCGCCACCGTGTTACATATATAGGCGACTCTCCCTAAATATTTAGTGATATTAAAAAAAAAAGAGAGGTAAGCAAATCGTGTTAACCACAAACAAAAAAAACTTCCTTATAGCTTGTGATGTCGTTCACAAGGATTTTAGTTTTTGAAACTATCTAAAAAGAACCGTTCATTGGAAGACATAATTAGCAAGTCAATGGGTCATAGATTGAAACCAATGATCAGTGTTATCTACTGAATGCTCCGGGAAAGGTAGCACACACACACAGTCCTGTTCAACCTTACTAATCTTTCCTATCATGAGCATCCGAATGTCATCATAGTTCGCAATCCCGAACGGTAGCATTACCCTAGTGATGGCATTCAACTTCCCTTATATTCAAATGAAGAAGCCGTAGTTTAGGAATTGCTGCCAATGTCATCATAGTTCACAATCTCGAACGGTAGTATTCCCTAGTGATGGCATTCAATTTCCCTTATATTCAAATGAAGAAGCCGTAGTTTAGGAATTGCTGACTAGCACGATGCCTGCGTCGTTCCTTGGAAAAATTTCTAAGGACTTTTGTAATTGGAACACCAAATAGAGAGTAGAGAGAGAGAGAGAGAGAGAGAGAGAGAGAGAGAGAGAGAGAGAGAGAGAGAGAGAGAGAGAGAGAGAGCAAATATTTGAAAATTTCTCGCCATTTCTCGTTTGCTTTTTTATAGTTTTTTTTTTTTTTTTTTTTCATTGCAATTTCTTAACTAATTTGGCACGAATTTTTTTTTTTTTTATTTTTGGCCCATTTTTTTGGTACATTGCTCTTAATTTAAAACAACAAAAATCGATAACAATTTTAATTAAGTGGCTGTCTCGGCATCCGAAACCGTTTGATTGTCACTATTTGTGGGTTTCTGTTCTTCTGTTGATCCGCAAACCAGTGAGGGGAATTTTTCTTTCAAAACTAACCGATATTTGGGATGACTTTGAAATATAAACGAAAAAATTATTTGAATTTGAATAAATTTTTGTTTTAATGAACATTTTGTGCACCGTTTTTTTTGTGCACTTACCTGATTCCATATACAATAGGATTATATACAGCACTGGTTTTGGCAAAAGCCGCCCCCCATATGGTCGCCGTAGGCGTAAGCCCTTCAATTTTAAATAAGCCGAAATAACAAATAATTAAATATGGTGTCCACGCCATAAACCATAAAGAAATTGTCGTTAATGCCACCTTCGCTAACTTAGCCTCGGCACTTTTATCACAATCTTCCGACGACCGAAGAGATTTTACATTCATTTTTTTAGCCTGCTCACGCATTGCCTTTTCATGGGCGGCAACGGCCGCAATAATAAACCAATACGAATAGCAAATGAGGAACAATGGTGTGTAATAAACGCATAATGAATAGATGATTAGGTAAGAACGTGGATTCCAATCACGTGTCATATAATCGATTGAGCAGGCAGTTAAATTACCTTCGGGCACGTAGCTGTGTAATAAGGCCATCAGGGAAGAAAAATAAAAATATTATTAAAAAAAAAAAAAAAAAGACGAGAAAATTTTTTGTCATAATTCTCTTACCGACTCCACCCGATCATAGGCATTAAAGTAAAAAATGTTGCAAACAACCAAATTATTGCGATTTTAACTAATGCCAAGCTTACAGTCATTGGTCGACCGGACATTCCTTTCACAATGACATTGTAACGATCTAATGCAATCATACACATCGACCATATAGATATGAAGCCAAACATAGAACCGCAGATTGCGTAAATGTCACACCATAATGGACCCAATATCCACGTTTCAAAATAAAAATTAATAATCATTATAGGGGATTGAGAAGCCATCATACAGAAATCGGAAAAAGCCAAATTTAAAATCAAGAGATTAGCCGGCGTACGCAATGATTTTGTACTACCGAATATAAAAACTACCATGCCATTGCCACACAAGGATATAACCGTAATAACAAAAGTGAAAACACCCAATATTTGATTCATTTTCGTATCCATCGGTGGGAAACGGCCCCAATAGGTGTTTACTATATGAGCCATATCGGGAGTAACCTAGACGCGTTAATAAAAATCGCTATTAAAAAAAAAAAGGAACATTAAAGCGAGAGTTGAACTTACTTTATCCAAAACGGACCCATTGCCCAATTGAGCTGAAAATTTAGGTATTGCGAAAGTATTCATTTTGATTTCCTATATAAATAACTTTTTCAACACCTTTTACTATTTAAAGGATTTTACATTTTCTAAAAATTTCTTTTTTTTTTGTTCTTTCCGTATCTCTATTTTTGCCGATTTATTTGATGATATCACTCGTTCTTGGTTGTATCTGATCAAAATTCATTTCTACTACTTTCCACCTTTTTATAGCACATTTTCGCCATTAATTCGATTAGTGATTTTGTTCTTGTTGCTTTTATAACGAATGCACATAATTTGAAGGTGCATTAATCGCATCATTTCGTTTGACCAACACTCTGAAAAATACACTTGAACAGCTAGCAGCTATAGATAGGATCATATTCGTTAAAAGGATCAAATTTTAGTTCCTTGGGGGCAAGAAAATTTCGTCAAATTTCTCTTAGAATAATTCTACGTGAACTTAATGTGAACTAAGTCCTCGCATATGTGGACTAAATTCTTTCACAAGTTTACACCTAAAAGAAATCATAAATGCACGATGCTTCTCGATGGATTAGTGCCCTAGTCCTACATTTAGGCCTAGAATTTATTTCTTTGGTCAACATAGATTATGATTATACAATAGATACGGTCCCAAAAAATACGTGTAAAAAAAAATTCGTGTAAAAAAAATTCATGTAAAAAAAATTCGTGTAAAAAAAATTCGTGTAAAAAAAATTCGTGTAAAAAAAATTCGTGTAAAAGGAGAATTAGGTGTAAACAATATTAAAAACTTCTTGTTAGAGTTCACTTAATTTATTTCGTGCTTACACATTTTAATTCATTAAATATTTTATAAAAACCAATTTCTACTTTGGAAAAAGGGAATTATATCTGAAATTCATAAATATAAAAGAAGTTAAAAAATATTAAAAATCGTGTTGAAACAAAATAATTCGTCTAAAAAAAAAAATTTTTTTCTTTTGAACTCGTGTTAAATCAAATCCGTGTAAAAAAAATCGTGTAAAAAGAGAATTGGGTGTAATTCCGAAATTTGATCCATTGTAAACATTCACTTGAGCCCTGAAGCCTCATCCCAAGAATTTACTTTTCTTACTCTTATTTTCTCCTTTATAATAATAGCATATTTTATCTAACGTTGCCAGTAAATGTTTTCTACTTCAATAACTAATTCAAATTTGTTAAAAGAGTCGTCGCATTAAAATGACAAACCTGTCAGTTTGCAGGGTTTAATGTCATATTTTTTTTTTTTCTTTTTTTCCCCTTAAAGTTTCGTTATTTCCAACATACAGTTGAAGTAAATCATAACCCCAACGCTGGTTAGAAAATACTTAGAATTTAGTTATCCATTAAGAGAAATTTGGGATACCAAGCGAATAACGACAGCTAGATGAGAAGAAGAGAAAAGAAAAAGCAAAGTGAAAAGGTGAAGTATTTTAACTTCAATTATTAATAAAATTTTCAATTTTTTTTTTTTTTACCCTAAAGTTTTCCTAGTTTTTTAACGACCCATTAACCATCAAAGTTATTATAATATAGAATGAATAAGAACAAGAACAAAGAGTAAGTGAGAGAAAAAAATGAATAAATTAAAAGTGTACTAATAAAACAATTTTTTTTAATTTTAATTTTTTTTTACTCAAAGTTTGCTTGATTTCCATAAGCAGTTAAAGTTAGAAATTATCCACAACACTATGTCCATGTTGTTCAAAAAGAAAACACCCGGTAAATAAATAAAACATAAAATAAACGAAAAGAAAAATAAATTGCTTGACTTCAGACCAATTTTTCTTCAACTTCAACAAGCCATCGAGAAATATGTTATCTTCACGGCAAATAAATTAAACCAAAAACAAATTTATATTTTGAAAAAAAAAAAAAAAGTAAAGAAGTTAAGTGCAAAAAATTCAAAACGAGAACAATATATGTAAAGAGAAAATCGAGATCATTTGTAATCTATCGGGAAAGACTCACACATTTGGAACAATAGGATTCACTTTTACAGCCAAAAATAAAAAAAACCAACAAATTCTATATACATTCCTTTTTAGTAACGTTCACGGCCAATAAAAGTATTCCCGAATTGCAAGTAACGTGTCTGAAGAGGAAATTGCAACTAAACTCTAAATTCAACTCAATCTCTTGTATATAAGAGTTAAATAGTGTAATAGGCGCTTAAAGTAAAAAAAAAAAAAAAAATCTACACTTAATTTGAATCGAGTTTTATCAGTCATAGTGTTTGTCAGTTAAATTTGATGACCTGAACCTGAAGAACTACAACTCTATTATCCGATCGGATCTACACACACACACAGATTGACTTGAATAAATTATAGAGAGCAATATTCTATAGCATCCCATATGATGCCCGATATGTTTCTTGATTAAACCACTCTTCACTGTTATTGTCCTTGTACTTGAAAGAGAAAATTTTTCATGAACTTGCCTTCATGAAGTTCTTCAATACATCTTTCAGATCCTAAGGCACCTAAGGCTGCATCATACAACAACAACAATATAGCGAAAGTGAAGTAATTCTTGCGAAGTAATATTAAAAAATATCACACAATTTGTAATAATTTGTAATAACTTTATTAGTGTCAAACGTCAAGACGAGGTGAACACACCCACCTTACGCCAAGTGATTAAATAAAAATTAAATAAACACAAAACAAATGGTAATTGTCATGTAGCCGTTAAAAATGTTGCGTGTCCCTAAAGCTTAATTTTTTTTTTCATTTTTTGTCCACAAACAAATGATTGAAAGCACATTAGTGTTAGATTGTCGTCGTTTCGCTTGCAATACACGAAAATGCGTGAAAAACGTGAAACTCGAAATTAGTTCGATTACATCCGTACTACTTATGTCGTTTGTTCTTTCGGATCATCCTACTTTCCCTTCGACGTTGTTTTCTATTTCAAAACAATAAATTAGAGAATAAATGAAACTGCCTTTTAAAGAGCATTCTTAATGACTCAATGAATCAAAATATCCATGAAGAGAGGGAGATATTAATCAATTATTGCGAAAACTTTAATAAAAAGACAAGGAAAGACCCCCAAGCGACCAAAGACTGTTATGCGGGCGGGAATGTGTGCAAACGCATAATTCACAAACGAAGGGGGGGAGGGGGGAGGTCCCTGTCTGACGGCAAGTCAAGAGCAGGAAAGAAGACATTCATGGCCATCGACATTCGCGAGAAATATTCGAGTGCAGTTACTGAGGTAGGGGATAAAATTTTCCATGTCCCCTCCCTGGCGCAACATTCACCAATCAATGAGGGATTTGTTGTGTTGCAGCGCTGGGATTTATAAAAACAAGACTGAAACAATGGTACAGTGACAGAATAAGGAAACGGAAAAGATGGGAAAAGAAAACGTTAATTTAAAGGCGGAGGGAATACGCGGCCGCGGACGTTGCCCTTGCAAAAAAAAAAAAACAAAATCGCGGCAGCAGTACCTACATCCATGAACGAGGGTTTGAAGAAAACCATCCACGATGGGAGGCAGTACGAAGACCAAAACTTAAACCGTTAAAGCCGTAGACACTGTAGACACAGGATGACATCGGTATGTTATTTGGCGAACAATCAAAGGTTAAGCTTCTCGCTAAAGGAAAGACCATTATGATCAAAGACTTAACCAACGTAACGGGCTAAGAGAGGTAATAGCGCAAGCATAAAATAGATTCAAATGCGATAAAGACCATAAAAAATTCCTTTGCGGATACTCAANCTTTTGTTTTCCATAACAAAATGTATGCAATATATTAGGGGGACCCATAACTAATCAATTATTTTATCTCAATTGTGACGACGCCTTAAAATCTCTAGTGGAGTCCGATCCAAGGTTAACTACACAGGCACTATCAAGAAGCCTTGGATCTACCTGGTCCACCGTACAAAGGCATTTAAAAGAAATTGACAAGACATACATAGACATACATAAACAAGATAAATGGATTCCATACCTGTTGTCTGAGGCCAATAAAGATCTTCGGCAAACAATTTGTAATTCCATGCTCACCAGACTAAGCAGAGATTGATTTTTGTCTAGGATCGTAACTGGAGAGGAAAAATGGATCCTTTATGATAACCTAAAGCGATCGAAACAATGGTTATCTGCAAACGGGAGATCTCTTCCAACCCCTAAACCAACCCTATCCCTGAGGAAGGTGTTATTGTGTATTTGGTGGGATAGTTCCGGTATAGCGCCTTACGAATTATTGAAACCTGGGGAGACAGTTACTGCTGACCTGTATTGTCAACAATTACAACGCACTCATACAGTTACAGTCCGCGCTCACAGAAAAAAGACCAGCTTTAGTAAACAAAAAAGGTGCGATACTGCAACAAGATAATGCCCGTCCTCATGCAGCGAAGATTACTCTTGAGAAAATTAAGCAGTTAGGTTGGGAACTCCTTCCGCATCCTCCGTACCCTCCAGACCTAGCACCATCGGACTACCATCTGTTCGAATCAATGGATCATTCGTTACTAAATAAAAATTTGAATTTCTTATCCGATGTCCAAACGCACTTTAGTGAGTTATATTTTAAATCACGCCCATCCCACTTTTTCAAGAGGGGGTTTGAATTTTTGCAGGAACGTTGGCGACAAGTCATCGCAAAGGGCGGTGATTACATAAACGATTGAAAAATAAAAATGTCAAAATGTCAAAAAAACATTTTGTCTATGAATGCAAAATAATTGATTAGTTATGGGTCCCCCTAATATGTTCCTTAAATTCTTTCTTATTTTTATAAATAATATTCGTATATATGCTTTCTGCAAAATGATTTATTCATATATAATGAGATGGATATATATGTACATATATATGTGCTTATGTCACTTTGAGTTCACCACGAATCTCCACAAATCTAAAATTCAGTTTCCGCGAAAAGCTTTCGCATCACTTACTGCCGAAAGCAAGCAAGCAAGCAAAACGGCATTAAGAGAGAGATCATCATGGCTCATGTGCTCTCGAGTAAAGATGTAATCACAGATATTACGCGTAAATCCATCAACGAAGAAGACCATATGGTACCTTCTTAACGTTGTAAGTGTTCATAGCAATAATGAAATTTCTGCAGGACAATACCGAATATGCAGCAGAATCAATTTATGAAACGGTCGCTTTAAATTTTGGATTTCTTTGGATTTCCGGTCTTGTCAGTCGTCAGTCTGCACATCTCAGACAAGCTTCTTAAGACTTGAAGGGGATTTCCAAACCTACCCAGCTTAAGAGCAAAAATAAATGTACCGTTGGCTGGTTTATATCGAATTCTTAACAAATTTTGTGGTAAATTTTTATCGTTTATAGCCGAAGGCTTCATTCCCTTCGTCAGTTCGTACAAGCATCGAAAATTATATTCATAACATATATATTAAATGAAAGTTGAAAATCGGGTCTCGTAAGATGCATTCATAATTCCTGTTCTCACTTCTCGCACATGCAACATTATGAAGCTGAAAATTAATAAATGATAGTTAATAAGTCTTTATAAACAATTTTCGCAGTACACCCGACTTACATGCGTACGTCAAATTAACGTACGTTTTAATTGCAGAAGCTTTTATGTAACACAAGGCCACAAACTAACCGACATTCGACCACGAAATTGGCAAAGAAATGCTTTGCANCAAGCACAAAATATAATTTATTTTTTATGCTTCCTTTCCTGGAAGACGGTGCAAATTAAATAAATTTTTTAATAAAATATAATCCCAAAATATGGAGTGAAAATACCAAAAAATAGAGGGTTCCAATTGTGAACTGAACGTTACTGTTATTTCCAGAAATCTAAAAATTTTACAACATTCTCAAGAGTCATACCGAATTCGTCCCACTACACACATACTATACTATATTAGTACTATACTGTACTATATTATGCTAGAACTATACTATACAATACTAGTATAATTCACTATACTATACTAATACTATACTATACTATATTAAACTAATACTATACTATACTATATTGTACTAATACTATACTATACAATACTAGTACTATACTATACTATACTATACAATACTAGTACTATACTATACTATACTATACTAAAATATTACTATACTTTCCCGTGCTATTCTAATACTATACCATACTATACTATATTAGTACAATACTAATACTATACTATACTAATACTATACTATACTATACTAATACTATACTATACTGTACTAATACTATACTAATACTATACTATATTATACTAATACTATACTAATACTATACTAATACTATACTAATACTATACTAATACTATACTAATACTATACTAATACTATACTAATACTTTACTAATACTATACTATACAATACTACTACTATATTATACTATACTAAAATATTACTATACTATACTATACTAATACTATACCATACTATATTATACTAATACTGTACTGTACAATAATAGTACTATACCATACTATAGTATACTAATACCATATTATACTATACTATACCATACCAGCACTATCCTATACTATACTAGCAATATACTACACTGTATTAGCCCTATACTATACTAGTACTTTACTATACTGTACTATAATATAGTATATTATACTATAAGAGTACTATACTATACTATATTAGTACTATACTAGTATTGTACTATTCTATACTATAGTATACTACTACTATACTATACTAGTACTATACTATGCTATACTATACTATTCTAGTACTATACTAAACTATACTAGTACTATACAATACTATACAGTATTATATACTTACTATACCACACTAGTACTATACTATTCTATACTGGTAGTATACAATACTATACTAGTATACTATATATATATATATATATATATATTGTTACGAAAATCCCAAATCCAGTTAATGCTAACTAATTGATTTTCATAAGTAATAAATTCCTTAGCGCATATTCGCGGCGCGTCATGGGGGCGTCATGCCGACCGCCGAAAAGGATTAGCAGGAAAACAGACAGAGAAATACCCACGTGCACATGCGCGGCGCGTCATACAGCTGCCGGCCTAGGAAAACGATTAGCAGAAAAGTAGATTAATGGATTAAAAATGAAGCCACGAAGTTAGGTGATCGTAACATGCTTGGAAAAATGTATATAACTAGACTATTTGTGGAAGGCAGAGTTAGTGATACGAGAACACTGAGTCGTAAGAGAACATTCAAGTAAGGAATAATAATAGTTGTGTTGAGAAAAATAAATTGTAAATAAGCCTTAAGAATGGATTGTAAATAGAGAAACTTAGAGTTAAAAGAATTCTGAAGTGCATTTCTCTTGGAAATAATATCCACGATCTAGTGGTACGAACTGTATCTTAGAAAAGAGGAAATTTGTAACAATCTATATATGTAATATAAATACTATAGTATAGTATAGTGTAGTATAGTACTAGTATACTATACTACTACGAATCTTAAAGCTTGAGTATTGAGAGTTTTCTTCTTCGTTCCCTACACTTTTTTCCCCATTTTTTTTTTTTCATTTAAAACATAAGTATATATATATATATAGGTATATAAAAGTAATGTATATATGTTTTCTGTTGTTTCTTCTCTTTCTTCCCATCTTCATTCATTTGTATGCAAATAACTGCAAACTGTTTTAATATAAATTTCGTTTTGTAATCTTTTTACAGAATTTCATCAAAACGAAACAAAAAATAAAGAATTTAATGAAAAAAACATACAATAAAAGGATACAATTTATTTTTTCCCTTATCTCGTTTTTTTGCTTTTTTTTTTTTTTTGCTTACCTTTCTGATATATGCGTATGC
>KK503092.1:86490-99028 GCA_000688735.1 Glossina austeni | reverse complement strand
GCGAAATAACCAAACGTGCGCGGGTGCATGTTTTGCCAATGGGAAGTTTTGAGCGCTTAGTACCAATAACTAGAAGGGAGGGATTCCCTAAGGTCACAGTGTGGCGGCAGGTTCTTTAAAAAAGGAGAGACTATCGGCTTTCTTTTGAATTCGTTTTGTTGGTCCTTTCTAAGGCCTATTAAGCAATCAAAAAAGTATGAAACGAACTAACGAGCGCTTGTTAGTTGTACAAGTACTTGTGGGCAACCAGATAACGATCCAGCCTTACTAGATGGCGAATTAATATTTGCTAACCTAAAAGTCAATTTTATACGACCAACGACGTTTTCCAACTGAACTACTAACGAATTGACATCATCAAGCAATTCCTTTGGAACTCCTTCCTTTTTTTTTTGTTGAAGCCGTTCTTGCTTTAATCATCAAAACTTCTGCACTAAAAACTAATCTGCAAGTTGTTGTTGAGTTCATTCCGATCGGATCGGAAACAGTTTACGAATTTATTTCATATTTTTAATCATTAATGAAATTTTATATTAATAGAAATAAAATAATTAGTCTCTGAGGGACGATAGATAAACTATTTTGCGTCTGTGTATAAATTTTGCAAAGAAAACTTCAGAACGATTGATTGATCTGAAGATTAATTAACTTCGAATGTCCATCTCATCACATATATTATTATATTTTTACGAAATGTCAACTTGAGGTAAGTCAAAGCAATTTCTGCCTCATTTTGCAAACTTGATCTCCACTTTCATCTATTGACAAGAACATACACACATAGGTAGTTCAATAATTGTTACATTAGTAGTAGTAGTAGTAGTAAGAAGATATTAATCGATTTTATGGGAATGAATTGTTCCAAATAAAATGTTAAACTTAGTATACCATGTTCTCATATAAAACTATAATTAGTTTACCCAAATTTTTATATAAAAAAATTTTTATAGCTTAACCGAAGTTTACTGCCAGTGACGGTAGCTTTAAGTGACATTCAAATTTAAAAGATTTGTTTATAGTTTTTCTCTCTGTTTTCTCCATCCATTCATGTTTTTTATTTTCATTGGCTTTTCTTCTGGCATCCATCCTACTCATTATAATGCATTAGCTTATGATTATCATTACGAATCAAATTTTCCTTTGTTTTTTTTTTTTTTCTATTGATTACGTAATAAAATATTTTAATTGATTTTTTTTTCTTTTTTTCCTTTTTTTATTTAACATAAGTTTACGCAAAAAAAAAAAAAAAAATTAAAAGAAAACCTTACACTTAATCTGATTCATAGAAGATGTAGATAATGTTACCAAAACAGCTTCATTTTCCCGGCGCCCGATGTCGCAGATGGCTTAGAATGATATAGATTTTGTAATTCTGCCAAAGCAGCCAAACCGTTCCGGAGTAAAGCATTGGTGCATATCTTATATGACCAGATATCGTCGACTGTTTTCAATTCACTCTCGCAAAAATTTAAACCGTCGCGAACATTTTGCAAAATTTCGAAACCTTCAGACTTAGCTGCGGCGACCAAATCATCGTTTATGAAGTCCTCAATGATTTCAATGGTGACCTTGGAATATTCTAAGGCTTCTTCTATCGTTACATTCCCCGTATTCTGTGTAAAATTATTTATCGTAACAAATTTGTTTGTCGCTGTCCCAGTTAAGGCTACACTTTGACTCTGTATTACCGAACAAATGCTCTGCATGGTTATAAGAATAAAATTTAATTTCGTAAATAATTGAAAACAAAGTTGAAAACATAATTACCAATGCGAGCGTAACGAGGACAATAAATTTACAAAACATTCTTCCTCTTTTTTGTATATATATTTAGGTTAGGTTTGAATCAATTACTTAACTACTTAACTACTGTGCTTGTGCTCTTCGATCAACTGGAATATTTTTTTTACCTTATAATTATATACCTTTTCGTTAATTGTACATCTGTTGTTATCTGCATTTCATATTTGCATTGCGTTTCTTATGCGTTAAGATCATTGTACGTCAGAGTTTCTAAAACTCTTTCCTTCTCCTCTTTAAATGATAAACAAACTTATGATTCACTAAACTAAAGGAACTAAATATTAATTCGGTACATGGAAAAGGTGAAGGAGGTTTTTTTTCTTTTTTTCCTCTTATTTGTTTTATTGTACTTATACTAAGTTTTTTTAATAATAATTAATTTAAGATTTACTTTAAGAGTCATTTGAACTCGACTGTTGTTTGTTTTAATTGAGTTTCTGTATAAGTGGAATAAATAAATAAATAAATAAATAAAAAAAACATTTCAAGGACACATAAATATATTTTGTGTTTTGTTTACAAACTGCAGTCGGACTTCCGACAACTCGTTGCTTTAATTGCTCGAATTTCGTGCAAGAATGCGCCAATGCGTACACACAATCACAGATTCGGAACCTATGCTATAGATATTTAGAATGGAATATTTGTTCTTAACTATTCAGATTAGATAAAGAGAAATACACATCCCGTTGACATGCAAATTGCAGTAAACTGGTGCAGGCAAACCGCATTTGAGAGAACATATTAAATTTGTCATCCGATTTGTAAAGCACTACTAACTTCACCATATTATTGCATATCTTAAATGCACGCTTGGACTCTGAGACAATTTGTTCATGTCATCCCATGCTGCACTGAAGTGTTTCATAGAGTCTATCCGCCTAAAAAAAATTTGGAAGTTTTTTCTTTTGAAACGAGCCCGTCCTTGTACCTGTTGTGTGTTGTGAATAGTGGTGAGCAGAACACAGCCAGCTTGAAAATGCCCATAATTTGCCTGTCACTCAAGGTTACTCCCTCTGTACATGTGAGGTGCCATTGTAAGGGTCGGCAAAAAAAAATTAGATTAGTTGGGGTCTATATTTTTCAAACTGCCTGGAGCTGCCTGGAGAGCCATTGAAGAAGAAATTGATAAACGAGCTACGATTGTGTGATTGTTATGTATTTCCTTGAAGTGAGTTTTAATTCTGATCCTTTCCTTCTCTGATCAAACTCTTTCCCTTCAAATATTTTGTATCCAAAATTCACTTACACTCGGATAGACTTTTCTTTCTCATTTGGCTTACTCTTCATCGAAAGGAAATCAATAATAAATTATCCGAAGATAGTGAGTGCACAGTAACATAATTATTTAGTCTCTTATTAAGCTGTGTGTGAATATTTAAAATACTAATACCTAACCCTTATCCCTTAATTAAATAAAACGAAAAAAAAAAACAGAAAAATAATCGAATAATAATTCACTTATTAATTGCTGTTTATCATCCCAATTATTTACAAAAATGAACTCTGCCTGTGACACTAGATGTTTATTATAGTTACCTATCTGTGTGTCTGTGTTAGTAAAGTGCTATAAATGTCAAGTTAATTGCTAAAGTGTAAAACAATACACAAACAACATTATTGTTAAACAAAATGTCATTTTTACTGCAAACTCCTCTCACACAATTAGCTAAATAAACTCTGTTAGTAATGCAATGAGATTTCGTTATGGAAACAAATGTCATAATTTTTGTGTCTATTAATTTTATTACATGTACATGTACGTACATACGTACATAAGCGTATGTGCGTCGTATACGGTGTCAAAAAGTTTCGCAAAACTATTTTCAAATATTATATGACACGTAATACGAAAATGCGCCCGCTCACGCTCACGCTCACGCCACGCCACGCCATTCGCCAAAACTATTTATTTAGTTTTTAATAAAAGTTGACAAAAAGTTAGTTTTTACCAAAAAAAAAAAATTAATGATTTTTATATTATTTTTACACTCACCACACAAGCATTTACAAAGCAAGCAAGCAAGCAAGCAAGCAAGGAAGCAGGGAAGCCAGCAGGCAAGCGAGCTTCTTAATTTAACCTTTTTGTCCATAAGAGTCCGTTGGTAATGTTCAGTGATAGAGAGGAAGAGCACTTTCTGCCTGTGATATGATTTTGTCTCTTAAGCCAAGTTCTCAAGGCACTAGAAGATCATCCAATAAACGTTTAATCTCAGCAGTGGCAGCAAAATAACAAATTTTTATTTCTTTTATTAAATATTCCCCTTGGATGGTCGATAATCCCTTTGAACGTCTAATGAAATCAATTTTTACAGCAAATTTTCCATTTTTTTTTCTTTTTTGCATAATGACTCCGAAATACTCCGAGTTTTTAATACGTCGCGGGTATCTTTTAATATTCTCGACGAGTTAAAATGAAGAGAAAGAAATTTTTGTTCATGCGGGATGACTCACTCAACACGATCTTTTAAAAAACATACAGCGTCCAATAGCAAATTTCATAAATCGAATAATTATTTATCAGCATCACTATTGAGTATGGCTAAGGCCTTTAAAAATACCATTTCGACCAATGATCAATTTTTCTTTCTCGTTTCCATTGCTTTGTGCGTAAGTCCTTTCCAACTTCCTTCCTGGTTGCTTTTTAGTTGAAGAAGCATGTCTATGAGTCAATATTATTATAAATTTTGAATCCATTTTTTTCGAACAATTAACGTCATCACGTCAGTGCGTCGTCTACTCATGCAGTGTGTGGGATGAGTGTGGCGTTGCATTTTCACATATTGGTGATCGTATGCTAGTCCTATTTATATATACAAAAAATGCTTCCTTTTTAAAAAAAGATTCTAGTGATAATCTTGCTGCAAGCGAACGTTTCGAAAGAGCTTTTTCTTCCACGTTGCAAAAGTTACAGACATCTCTGAGGGTTTAACGTGTGTACACTACACGGTGCCCGATGGCACACGGAGTGTGAAACACTCGAACACCCCGAGGCTAATAATCCTCGCAACATACGGTGCCGAAGTCGGCGCACACGCTGCCATGAGGAAGATTAGGTCCTCGGGTACCAGACAAGATACGTTATGGTCGCATCTCCCCTCTGGTGAAGGCGAGGCACTATCTAAAACCTCTGCCTTTCTGTGGGTGAGGCACCCGGTTGCAATGCAACTCCACACCGAGCAAAAGCTTTTCCGACGATTTTTGGGCTAACCACAGCCACCACGAAACTCCCGGTATGGGCCGTTCCCTTTGTCAGGCCAAAGCCAGCTAGAAGAAATGCTTTGGGGGCTCCTGACACCCGTGGTACCAGAATTAAGAGAAAAGAATTATAGAAGAATTTTAAAAAGTCTCCGGTCGGATTTTCTAGGTCCCATAAGACCCGAACTGCAAAAGTTGCAGTCAAGTTCAATGAACTTACAGCACTTAGTGCAATTTTGTAAAGACATTCATTTTCGAAACCCCCCACCATTGTCAAGACAATCGTCGCCAATAATTCTAAATCAACACGAGAAAGTGTTTGCAAAATTTGAGAAATATTTTTAATTCAACGAAAGGAAAGGGAAGTGAAAGGAAGCAGGATAGTAAGATATGAAATTTCAAAAATCCGGTTATCAGTTCCGCATCGCATTGCGAGGTCGCAATGTCTAGCTAATATTTGCCAGAAATACCATCCACTCAGAGTATGACAACGATGTTTATTTATAATTTTATATTATGCTAAGCTTTTTGTTATCGCTCACTCTGTGTTGGGTCTCGACTAAGACTAGATTTCAAAAGGTTTCAGTTTCAGAATTTTTGTTTTGTGACTATGAGAAAGTATACTGGATCGGGCTACATTGGTCCACAACACAGTTGTCAAGAATATATGCTTCACCAAAAATATATGACGTCACCAAAAGAACAAACAAAGTATTAGGGGGACCCATAACTAATCAATTATTTTCGCAAGATACTATTTCTCATTAGTCCTGCGGTAACCAGACAAGTGTAAGCATTCCTTTTTTTTGGTGTTATTCTTCAACCAGTTTGTTGGTAATTTATTCCCAACCATATAAATTTTTTTTTGTAGCCCTGTAATAAAATGGCGGATTTTGTACCTTCTGAGACCCATATTCGCAATTGTGTACTTTTCCATTTTAAGCCCGGTTTAAGTGCCACGGAAACAATAAGCAAAATTTGCGACATATATGGAGATGTGTTGAAGGTCAACAAGTGTCAACGTTGGTTCAGAGGAATTGCTGCAAGTGATTATGACCTGTCAGATAAGCATCGAACTGGGCGTCCGCCCAGGTCAATTCGATAACGACGCCTTAAAATATCTAGTGGAGTCCGATCCAAGGTTAACTATAGAGGAACTATCAAGAATCCTTGGGTCTACCTGGTCCAACGTACAAAGGCATTTAAAAGAAAGTGAAAAGAAAGAAGGTACCTAGACAAGGAAAATGGATTCCACACCTGTTGTCTGAGGCCAATAAAGATCTTTGGCGAACAATTTGTAATTCCATACTCACCAGACTCAGCAGAGATCCATTTTTGTCTAAGATCGTAAGAGGAGATGAAAACTGGATCCTTTATGATAACATAAAGCGATCGAAACAATGGTTATCTGCAAACGGGAGGCCCCTTCCAACCCCTAAACCAACCCTATTCCTGAGGAAGGTGTTATTGTGTATTTGGTGGGATAGTTCCGGTATAATGCATTACGAATTATTGAGACGTGGGGAGACAGTTACTGCTGACCTGTATTGTCAACAATTACAACGGTTACAGTCCACACTTTCATGTCATTTCAAAAAAAAACATTTTGTCTATGAATGCAAAATAATTGATTACTTATGGGTCCCCCTAATATATCCCATTTTTCGCTGATAGGTACAAACTAGTAACGTTTCCTTATGGATTACATAAATGTACGCTTTCATGGTCGATGGACATTAAATCGAGCAACCAATTACTCTTTTGGTTATCTTTTTTTTTTTTTCGAAAGGGATAATATCTCAACAAAAAAAAATTGTTTTCTAAAATCATTGAAAGCCGTAGGGTTTATAAAGCGAACGCAACTGTTCGTTCGCTCTCTTATTTAAGTAACCCATAGCATCTTTATTTAAAGCACCCACTCATACGAATTTCAAGAGTTATTTGACTTTTCTTTCTTTTTTTTTTGCCAAACACTTTATTTTAATAGTTGTTATGCGCAGTTTTCATGAAATCATGTAGCGAGAGAGTGTTCAGAGTATTAGAGTTTAATTGCTTTCATTCACATATCATTCTACTACAGCTGCTACTATACTTAGTGCTCATGCTTCCACTCATAAAAACACAGATTAAACTAAAACTATATTTAATTTAACAACAGTGTGTAATGTGTGTGTGATTTCAGTATTCTACACACACACACACACACACATTAAATCTCTTTCAATAACTGAGGGAGAATTTGCGTAACAGATAATAAATGAAAATCTAAAATTATTCCACTGAGATACAAATGTCAGAGCAAATAACAAAACAAACAAAATTTGAAACTGCAAAATATCGCTTATTGAAGCCCTGATACTTACTGATACTTACTGATACTGATACCATGAGAACCCCCTTGTAATTACTTTCATTTTATATCCACAAGTGCTGTTTAAAAATAATTAATTTTTTTTTTATTTAATTTTTATTTTCCGCTAATTAAATTTATGACATTTTGCCCAAACGTAATCACTTAGAGAATCCTTATCCATGTCCATGCATTTGTCTTATAATCCAAGTTTAAACCACACTCGCAGTTCCAGCGCTTGCGGCCAATTGGGCTCTAGCTGTGGCTTCAGTTTCAATGGCCTTCAATTGATTTTTAATTGTCTTCATTTGCATGCTAGCACAACGGATTTGCAACCAAGGTAATGGGGCAACAGTGCTGCAGCCATCGAAAGCCTCTCCGGAATTGCTCAAAATATCCATAACGCGTTGTCTTAGATCTTCAGGCAAATCGGGTTTAGACAACAGCTTTTCAGCCTCAGTCTGCAAGACTACAACTTGAAAGAAATATCCGGCCGATAAGCCACCAAAGGGACTAGGCATACCCATTCCCATACCCATTCCCATTCCCATACCCATACCTGGGCTACCACCACCAGGTCCGAATTGAGCCTGATTTACAATAAAATTTTTACTAATGAAAACATACTTTTCAATACCTTTGGCGGGGGGGCTTACCTGACAACCGGCAAGTGCGCACACAAATAATAAAGCCAAAGCGAATTTCATTATGATGCTTAATTATATCGTTGTTCAAATTTCAGGAGGATATTTCGTTCAGATTGTTCGTTATTTTCGTTGGAACTACTTATTTCAAGTGCACTGCTACCCGTTTTTATATCAAATGCCCAAGAGTAACAATACTTTCATTTAATTATCTTTGCAAAGTCTTGCAATTGTCTTGTTATTGTGCTGTGCATCGCTTCTCATCTCATCTAATCTTTAAGATATTGTTGCACTTTATGATCATATTTCCTGCTCGTTTTTTTTTTTTTTTATATTTAGGGCGCGTGGTTCAGATTAAATTCACTTGACTTTAAACAAAACGAAACTTGTTGTTTAGTTCTATGCAAATTTGCTAAAAAAAAACAAAAAAAAATGTATTTCTGCCATCACTTGTGCTATGCACCCTGCAGAACGTGAACCCTGCAGAACTTTAATATGTGTACGCTCTTGTTTATTATTATTATTATTATTATTACAATCTTGTTGTTTTGTTACCCGTCTTGTTGCTATAAAAATTTTATTGATATTTGTCTAAATAGCTTACGCAGTTTTCGATTAATTACAACGCCATGATGATGTCATAGGATTTTCATCTAAAATAAAATAAACATTTTATATAAAAACAATAATTTTTCAGTGCCTTAATTAAACTTTAGAATTTTTTTTTTTTTTTTTTTTTTTTTTTTAATTAAAACTCTAATTAATCTTTACAACGAAATTGTTTCAAGCTTTTTTAATGTAAAATATTAAGCGAAGTATAACAACCTCAGCAAATAAATCGCATGCTATTTATTATATCCCTTCCTCAACGAGCTACAAAAAAAAGTAAAATACTACCCAGGTTTCTGACTATAAAATGTATTAAGTGTGCATAGCAACGGAATTTATCATTTTAAAGAGACGTAATAGCATTTTTTCCCGTAAATTTGTTGAGTTAGTGGATGGAAGTGTCACTCAAAGTGTTCAACAATTAGTTGAATAGAAAAAGTTTGCTTTCAGATTTTCTCTCTTTGCCGATATATTTTCATGCACTAAATGCCAAAAAGAAATTGTTAAAGTCCTTCTAGAGGTGTTAAGGTCATAGGGATTTGAATAGTGTAGAGCATGTGAAAAAGAATCAATAAAAAGAAATTGGCTCAAAAAGTGAACACATTTTTTACCGGTCTTCATAGCATTCCGATTGATGTTTTCAGCTCGAGGCTCGTTGCAGTCACTTGTGATTTACAAATTCATAATCTGTGCCCACACCAAATATTTGCCTCGTATTCCCGAGAGGCTGACTCATTGATGTTGATTTGATTTTGTTCGAAATTTTTGAGTGTAGACTTAATGGATTAGCCATAATGACAAAGACATACAATTCCAATATTATTTCAATTCGAAAATATCGAAATGGGAAAAATTTTGAAAAAACAATTCTCGACCGAAAATTGAGGAAAGAACTGGCAGTTCCAAAAGCTATTCTCTATAAGAAAAGAAAAAGCAAATGATGGAAGTGACAATCAACGCGACGCATGCATTTATTCTATGGATAAAATCACTTTACTGAAAACTTGAGATCCTTTTGTTACCTCAAAGGGCCAAACTTGTAATATTTGATATTTATGGGGGATATACGAAAAACTTGTCGTGGCGAGCCTTGAATGGTAGACTTAGATGAAGCTTTCCGAGAATCAGTTTTAGACCCTACGGTATATGGAGTCGCCTATTGCCAACTAAAGAGAAAATAAATTTTAACAGACTTAGGTTGTGCGGATTCGAAGGAATTATGAACAGAGAAGAAGCGCGATGTGCTCTTGTGCAACATTCTCCCAACACTTTTATTGACTGGGTGGTCCAAATTACGAACTTATGAAAGCCTTTTCATTTTTTCAATACTTCTCGACAACAACAAGTAATTTTTAATTTTTTATGATACAAATTTATACACACACACACACACACACACACACACACACAAAATAATGACTAAACATATAAAGTGAGTGAGTGCGGTAAGCCTCACATAAAAATTCGTATGGAAAATAATCTTCATATGACAAGCAGTAATAATTTTTGACACTTTATGACGACGATAAGTGAAAAATCATTAATAAACAAAAAATGGGTGGGTGTAATCTAGTTAGTAGTAGTGCACCTTGCCAGGTTTTAACTTGTTTACGTATTTAAACATTGAAATTTCTTTAGGTTACTTTCTACATGATTACCGTCGAACAAAGCCGACCATTTAATACCCTAAACCAATTCGCTTAGTCAGGGTCTAAAAAATGTATGTGGGTGATCCAAATTCCCTGCCGTTAATTTTTTTGATAAGTTACCACTGTGGACCATTTTTCATCAATAAAATTAAATCTTTTTCTGAAGGGCTTACGATTAATGGGCAATAATAGGGTCCAAAAAGTAGAGCTATATGGTTAAAATTTTCATAACAAAACATTAGCAATTAGGCCTTTTTTCCTTATAACAGTTTACCTTCCCTAAGAATTATTCTACGCGGTGGTGTACAAAAAATTGACCGCCTAGGTCCATATTCACTAAGGTTGATTTTTATGTTAATTCACTATTGTGAACCAATTTTCAAGATGAAATATTAAAAACTCGACCTTCTTATCATGTGAAGATCCAGGATTATATCTTGGGGAGTTGAAAGGGATTCAAAAATTGCTCCTGAAACCATACCAATTTACAATATCGAAATACTATTAGTCAGGGACTTTTATCGAGAAATTTAAAAATTTTGCAAGTTTTTTCCCACATAACGCCTTTTTATGGGGTCCTAGGTCCTAGAAGTGCAACGATCCAAACTATTTCCAAGAACGTTCGTCCTTGGGCCAAACCACGTCAGTGTATCAAATTTTATCAAACTATCTCCAAAAATTGCAACCTATAGGTTGAACACAAATTTCCATGGACAGATGTTACACGGGCGGACGGAGAGACAGGCTTATTATGATGTGGGTCTATCTTAAGACCTTCTCGATGTTACATACCTCTACACAAACTGAAGGAATATTTGATACTTTTACTCGACGATAAAGAAATATTTGCAAAGTCAGTCAGTCATTAAAGACGAATAAGATCTGAACGCCTTTCGCATTCGCTTTGCTTTACATATGAAAAGTTTTCAAGAAATTGAATCCAATTCTCAAAAAGCGAACCTTTTTTTGCAGTTAGGTATTAAACAAAGGCAGATAACAAATTAAAATGTGATTCAAGTCAAACGAAACTTCACATTCTAGGGATTCACTTGTCACTTATCGCCGACTTAATCCGTTTATTTAGAAAGCCCGTCATAAAAGTTAAAGTTTTGTTGAAATATGCTTAGATAAGAAAATCTATTTTGAAAAAGATAACATTTCTTATATCCAAATATTTATTATGTAATTTGAAAATAAACATTAGCATAAAACATTTGTGGCAAAAAAAAATGTTTATAAATATGCGAAATTTTCGAAAAACTTCACTCAGTCTGCAAAGTAAAGCAAGAAATGAAGATGAGTTTCCTTTCAACAAGTCTTGTAACTTTTGGTAAATTTCTCGAAGTGAACAATATTTTGAATATAAAAAAGTTTGAAAACAACTTTTGAAAATTTTTGCAGCTTTCTTTGCTGACTCCAGTCAGGGTCGCCTTCTGGAATCAAGATTTATTTTACCTCTAGTAACGAACAGAGTAGCGGTAAATAATATTGTCGACACTGCTCAAGCGGATCGCATCCGACGACTGACGGAACAAACGAAGCTTGCAACTAACTCGATGAGTAATCTTCAAAAAATTAAAGCATTCTTCAATCAAGGCTTACAGCGTCTGCACAAAACTTGACCAGATCGAATACTACCGGCCCCCCCCTTATGAAGATAGAAAACGGGTAAAATGATTGATCCACAAAAATATCAGTCATTATATATACAAGAGAATAAAAGCCCAACTATTAACGTAAGATCGTAATGTATCCAAAAATTGATTCAAAATAATGTTAAACAAGTTCAGAGAATATTTTCTCCGAATGAATGAATGAATAAATAATGACTTGGAATACAGAACAACTTAATGCACTTAATACACTAATTTTCAATCACTTGTCATGACTTGATTAGGTCAATAATGAAACCGCCGTACAATAAAAATAAAGTTTTTATCGATAAAACTCAAAAGGTATTATCGCATATTATTAGGTTGGGGAAAAAGAAATCCATTATTTCGTCTTCTTCTTCTTTTGCTTCTTTTTGAATCCAGCTTTGTGTAAATGGTTCAAAAAAAGAAATCCATTATTTCTTCTTCTTCTTTTGCTTCTTTTTGAATCCAGCTTTGTGTAAATGGTTTAAAACTGTTTTATCGATCGATTTTTAGCTCCTGCGACTGCTAACACCGATCATTTCTCCGATTTTATCGACATTTTCGACGACCGGCCTACCTGTGCGGGGTGCATCTTTAACATCAAAAATTCCTGAACGGAATCTACGAAACCAAAATTGCACATAATTG
>KK503092.1:0-35875 GCA_000688735.1 Glossina austeni | reverse complement strand
GCAGATAAGAGAGAAAGATTTTGCATAACAACTGTTACAAGCTCGTCGCCCTCCGTAAGGAAGGAAAAATTCTAAAAAAATTTGATGCAATAATTTGACTGTTCCTTCTCACCTGCCACTTTTTATTCTCGTAAATATATTTTTTTATTTTTTTTTTTTTTTGGGGTTGTTGAGTAAAGTTGGACTAAGCCAATAAATTTGTGGCTTATATGTCCGAAGTGCAATATTTTATTTTCGATATTTTCGTTATTTATTTTTATTTCGATATTTTCTTTCGTCTAGTCATTAGCATGCATTAACAACATTTACTGTCCTGTCCTGTCAAGTTGTTACGAAGTTTCACTTTACTTTTACTGCTTAACATGTTTTCCATTTCTGGTAACTCATTTTTCTCACTTTTTCTCTAAATTTAAACCTTCTGGCAACTTTGTCCAGGTGTTTGCTTTTCTTATAGACATTATTAATGACTCCGTATTTCTCATTTTACGTTACATTGTGCGCTCTTGTGTATTTTCAGTTTACTTTTAAAGTTATTAAGATTTTTTATTTCTTGACACATAAGCAAACAATTGTTGTGTGTGCTCCTCCTGATCGATTCTTATTGAATCTGAAATTAAATTATTAAAAAAATAAAGCCTCATAGTCCTGAGAATATACGATTATCTGCTTCTTCTTGCTGCTTCATTGAAGTGCAGTGCAGTGCATGTATGTATATTCGTGCAGATATGAATATATATATATATATACATATTGTAGTGTCTAGAAAGTATTGAATCTATTAAGAGAACTTAACCACATAACCACGAACTCAGGGACTAAATACTGGACTGGAATGCTTGTCCTCCTTTTGGGATCAATAGTTTTTAGAATACCTAGTAAAAAAGACAATTTCCGCCCTGCTTGGATGAAAGAGTTATAGGGAGTTGTCGAAACTCGATTATAGAATTATTTTATATTTTGTGCGAAGGGAGAAAATGGCCACTTTTGAAGAAGTCAGGGATGTGCCCAACCATCCTGAAGTGTATTTAATTGATGTGAGAAATGCGGATGAATTGGCAAATACCGGCTCAATACCGGGATCCATAAATATACCATGTAAGTGTAAATCTTTGAGTAAGAGAGGTTGGTGGTCGTAGGCTCTCCCACGTTTGCTTTTGTATATAGTGCCCGATTTGGAGAATGTCTTGAAGATGTCTGAAAAAAATTTTCAGCATAGATACAAACGCGACAAGCCCTCTAAAGACTCTGTCATAATATTTACCTGCCTGTCAGGTAAAAGAGCACAAAATGGCACAGACTTGGCGCGTAGTTATGGATTCAAAAGGTATTTTCTTTTTGCGGCAAATAATTAAATTCTTCAATTTTCTATTCGTTTTTGTATAATCGTTATAGAGCCAAAACGTATCATGGTTCCTGGTCCGAATGGTCTAAAAAACGAGGCTTATAAATAAATAAACGTAATAAGAAGCTTTCTAGAATATAAATATAAATTTAACTGAATAGTAATAAGCTTCACTTACCTATGCTTTTCATATTGTTTTTAATTTTAATTTCAAGAAAAGCAAATAGAAATTTAAAGCAAGAGTGTGTGCAGTAATAGATGTAGGGCGCTAATCTACTGTAATTAAGACTAGGAATATTTGGATTCTCCATTTTTGAAAATGTAACTCTCTCTCTCTCTCTCTCTCTCTCTACATCTTGTCTTCTCTGAGAACATTAGGACTTTGTAACACATAAGTAAACATTACAAAATAAAAGATTTAAATAGGCCTGTAAACTTGATAAACATCAATTATGCCCACTATCAAAATTGGTGTTATATCCCTGTTGTCAAAACGCTTGCAACAGGTAGAAGAAAGGCTGCCGAGACCCTACAAAATACATACATTCTTCATAATGATCATACCATGAAACCATTTGGAAATGCCCGTGTCCGTCTGTCCGTGCGGACATGTGCGGGAGAGAGAGTGTGTCGATCAACCATTAATGCAAATAAGTTCAAATATGGCCAAAACATTACAAGTTTTTGATTGATACACGGCCCTGACGGCCATGGGACATGCTTAAAGGGAAGGGTACAATGAGAAAACATGTTATCAAAAACAATAGAAAATTGTGTTTGTTTGTGCTTATTACCCGTAAATGACAGCAGATAAAAATTCCCTCTAATGTGTGGTCCTACAGTGTTTGCGGAAAGATCAAAGAAATCGTTTACACCCAATATAATGGAGGATCGAAATTTCATTTATTTATTTATTTTTTATTTTAAAACCAAGTTGATGGGTACAAGATAAGATATTCGGCCACAGCTGAGTATCAGTTAGTTGCTTGTTTTTATTTGCGCCCGTTTAGCAATAAAAGCTTTTTATCTTGAAAGCGGATCTTTATTACATTGATAGAGATAGAAATTTCTATAAAAAAAACATTGTGCTGAAAGATGGCTACGTATGAGGAAGTGAAAGAAGTGCCCAATCATCCTGAAGTATATTTAATTGATGTGAGAAATAAAGATGAAGTGGCAAACACTGGCTCCATTCCAGCAAGCATGCATATACCACGTAAGTCGATAATCCCTGTTTTGGTTCCTCGCTGCTTCTTCATCAGTTCCTTTTGTATGTGTAGTGCCCGAATTGGAAAACGCCTTGACGATGCCTGAAGGAGATTTCCTCTCCACGTTTAAACGCGATAAACCATCTACTGACTCTGTAATAATATTCAGTTGCATGAGCGGCAGAAGAGCACAAACAGCTACGGACTTGGCTCTCAATCACGGATTCAAAAAGTAAAGCATTTTTACAGCAAGCAAACATTTCTTTAAAATTTTATTCATTTTTATGTATTCAATGTAGAGCAAAATCTTATCCTGGTTCTTGGTCTGAATGGGCTGGTAAGCGCGGTTTATAAACTTGAGCGTAATAGTAGAATTTTTACAAGAAATAATAAAAATACAAATTTAATTACATGCACAACTTAATAAATAGTGGCAAGCAAGGAAAAATTATTAAACAGTTTTATAAATAAATTTCTTCTAATTATGAGCGCAATCACAAAATCAAATTTCAATGTTAACGTTAGTTTTTTAAAATGCTTCTTGGGCTGTTGACCGATTTGCAAAACTTAAAATAATATTAAATATAAATTTAATTGAATACATAACATAGTAAATAGTAACAAGCAATTAAGATGAAATTAATATTAATTATTAAGTCATTTTATAGATTAATTTCTTTTAATTGACCCCAGCTTTTGCCGGCTTTCAATTTTACCTTTAACGGCACATTTAGTTTGACGCAATTTTCCATTGTTAGCCTTAAGACTTTGGCAATCTTTTTAACCTTATCTTCGGGGATTTCGAATATTAATTCATCGTGAAGATGTAACACCAGACGCACTGCACCAGCATCCAGAGCAAGCTTTTCTTGATACTTTAGCATATTCTTCTCCATTCTCAATATTGCACTCTTAGCTATATCAGCTGCCGAACCCTGTATTGCAGAGTTAACAGCTTGACGTTCAGCGTGATCTGAAGAGAAATAAGAATCATCACAATCACAATCTGTCAAAAAGGTATGGGATCTGTGACCAGAGTCTATCTATGTTTTAGTTCGAAAAAAAAAAAACAATTTCTTGGGGCATCATTGCAAACGAAAGTCAACTATCAAAGAAATGCTGTAATGACACCTCATAGGTTGATTACTAAAGAAAATATCTGGAGATAGTCTCATTGGTGGGAAATACGCAAATTTAACCTGAAAAATTGTCTCATAGTGGTGGGTATGCGAGATTGAGCCACCGTAGAATATAACTTGCTTTGTTTGTTATATAATATTCGGTAGTTAAATATTGACGTCATTCCACTTGTCTAACAGAAATATCTCTGCTCTCTTTTCGAGAACTTCACCTATTTGTGCCCTTATTTCCCGAAGTGCAATGTTAAAGTGAAGCTAATCAACTAAGCAAGTTCTGATCGTCATAAGGCGAATGCCATAAAACGCATTCTTAATATAATTTAAATTTAAAGCAATCATTTCCACCGCCATTTTTATACAAATTTTGGGAAATTTGGGTCAAAAAGTCAAAAATATTAAAGTTTAAAAAATGTCTTACTTTTCAATGAAATTTCCGCATTATTGATGTTTTCCAAATATCGCCGTCTACCTGTAATGGTTTCAACATAGCCATTATTTCTGGCAAATTTTATTATCTTTTCCATATAGATTCTAAAAAAGAAAAAGAAAAGAAGCAAAATATAAAATCTGACTCATAAACATTTTGCATTAGCTTCACCTTATTCCCGGATAAGCGGCGTGAAATTGCTCTGAAACTAAGGTTGCCTCTTGTTCATTGCATTTCAATGCCTCCGCTAAAGAACGCATACTCATCCCATAAACGATACCATAACATATTTGCTTAGTGGCATTTCTTAATTGCTCACCAACATCCACTTCGGAGATGTTGTTCCAACGTGCCGCGATAGAAGTGAAAATATCTTTATCGACTTTAATGACTTGCAGCAAAGCTGAATCTTGCGATAAATGAGCCAATATACGCATTTCTAGTTGACAAAAGTCCGAAGATAATAAACAACGATTACTATCATTGGGATAGAAAACTTGACGGCAGGATATTAGTATTTTTTCGTTCGATAAATCCAATTCAAAATCTTTGGCTACGTTTTGTAAATTCGGCTCAACCATCGATATGCGACCCGTTGAAGTAAATGTTATGCTTTGACCTCGTATTCTATAAAGGAACGTAACAAATATTTTAATTTAAAAGATTTCACGCTCTTCTCTGCTCTGGAGCATTTTACCTGTCATCTTTTACACATTTCATCAAAGGTTGTATAGTCTTAGTCAAGACTGCATTGATTTTCCGATAATTTAATATCATTTGCGATATGGGAGAATCAATTTTCTCCAATATCTGTTTGGAAGTACTTATCCGACCATTAGTTTTACGATGCAATCCTACAATCTTTAAGAAAACTTATCAGATGGAATAAGAAATAATTTTGCAATTATAAAACAGGCGTGTCTTTATCACCATTTTCTTCACTTAAAGTTTATCGAGTTCAAATTACCCTTGCTACGGCTGCAGATGATCCTAAATTAAACCGAGTCCCATGCAATTCATAGATTTTCATTTCGAGTCTTTTCATAGTTTCGACTAAATGTTGATATAATTTTTGTAAAGCCTCGGAATTTGTTGGAAAACCTTCTAACTCCATATTAACTAAAGACATTTGTAAAGGCATTTCCAGTTCTAAAACAATACATTTTATAATTGAGAATGAAAATGATCCCTGCACTAAAAGCAATGTAAACATACCCTTGAAAAATTTGTATAGTTCTCCTTTACCAATTCTTTCCATATTTTCGATTTGGCCTTTAAGTACATGCATTGTTACGCATGCTTCTACAGAGGATCTGTGTGAAAAAACAAGAACAAGAAAAAACATTATATTTGGGCAAAATAGACTCCTCAACTATACCGCCAAAATATAATTCTTCATACACTTTCGTGATGGAATACTCCGGAGAGATACTTTTAGTGGAGGCAGACACATGGTTCTTAGTTAGCAAAATTATATGGATTTCTGCCATAAAGTGTTTTATTGCCAAAATAAAAAAACATTATACTTGGGCAAAAATAGAGCATTAAACACTCCTCGGCTATATCGCCAAAATATAATTTTTCATTCACTTTCGTGATGGAATACTCCGGAGATATACTTTTAGTGGAGGCAGACAAATGGTTCAATTTTAAAAAATTTTATATATATTTCTGCCATAAAGTGTTTTATTGCCAAAAAAAAAAAAACATTATACTAGGGCAAAAATAGAGCATTAAACACTCCTCGACTATATCGCCAAAATATAATTTTTCATTCACTTTCGTGATGGAATACTGCGGAGAGATACTTTTAGTGGAGGCAGACACATGGTTCTTAGTTAGCAAATTTATATATATTTCTGCCATAAAGTGTTTTATTGCCAAAAAAAAAAAAAACATTGCTTTTCGTGAGTATGGGATGGGTGCCAAAACCTAGACCTTCCTGGTCCAAATTTAGTAAACTTGAATTATTTTATGTTAAACTACTTTTTATGGACCAGTTTTCATCGTGAAATATTATAAATATATGTTTGCCACATAAAGGCTTACTTTTTGTAGTAAGGGTTGTACAGCCAGATTTATCGCATCAAGGCATTGTATTGAAACACTTCTGGTCAGCAAAGCAAATGCCATTCTATCAACTAATAACCAAAATGTAGAAAGGGTTTCCAAGTTGTTGTTGTTGTATACCTTGGATTCATGGACAGATAAAGAGAAGAATAGAAATATTAGAAAATTCTAGCAAGCAGGAGAAATGAGCTGATTCCTTGACCCTCGTTTCTTGAAATGTTTTGATATGTTTGTTGCTCTTGTATGGTCTAGCATCATGGACATTAAAAATTAATATAATGAACAGATTTGGAAGCCTTTGGGATGCAGTGTCCATATCGCATATTCAAGGCTAATGCTCTGAGAAGAATAAACTGTGATCGTGAGCTATTAAAGTGTAAAGTGGAGCGAAGCATGAACTAAATTTACTTAATAGTGGAAAAACGTATCAAAGAGCGCAGAGGCGCTTGGATAGAAAAGAATTGTCGTGGCTGTGTAACATTCGAAATGGAACAGCCGAAAAAAGATTTTTGGGCTTTAGTTATTAAAAAGTATAACCTAAGCAATAATATTATGCAAAAATGTGATCATCTATATACAGTAATGGATGGTAAAAGAGAGAGAGAGATAGAGAGGATTTTTTAAAAAAGTATTTCCAACAACAACTCCAAAGAGTTACAAATTTCAACTCTTACCTAATTTTCGGCAATATAGCGCTGGAAGAATCCAAACCATAGCTATTGTAACCACGAGCAGAGCCACATAGGTTTACTAATCCACTGCATTCGGGAGCGAACTGTTGGACCTGCGTAGAAAATGTTGTTATTTAAAAATTTGAAGCAATTCGTTTGTATTGGTTTTCATTTTACCAAATGATTTAGATTGTAAATCTTGTCCGGCTGCAACAACCAATTGCCTACTTTTGGATCTTCTAAACTAACCAATATTTCCGATTGAAGAAGATTTTTCAAAATCTTTAGCTGTTCTTTCGCCTCAAAAGCAAGGAAAGTACGTTCGTTTGACTTAAACAAAGTTCTTAAATATTTAGTTTTGATTTCTGCAGTCAGACCCTTACATGTACCTTCCGCCTGCATATTCATATAAAGAACATTATTCTGCGACAAACAAAATGCTATACCATCCAAGTAATTCGTATCATCGATTTCAAAATCGTACGTTGAATGATTTTCTTTTTCTTGTTGCTCAGCTCCTGCTACTTGATTAATAAGTAAATTGCCGCCAATTAATGGCTTGCGTTGGGCAGAACGTTGTTGTATTCCTAAGCACATAGCCAAGCGTTTCGATGTCATTAACTCCTTAAAAACCAACTTAAAAAGTTTTTGATCTTTGCAAATATCTAAAATTTCCAAGGACTTGAATGAAGATGCTTCATTCTCATGCTCGGAACAACTTAGAATGTGGGAAGCATTTAATTGTATTGGATTTTTTAAAAGCGAATTTTCCATCGACGCATCTGAATATTCGAAACTGCTTGCAAGGCAGTACAGCTCTTTATTGTCACTAGATAACTTAGAGACATTTTTGTTGCTTAGTTTTGGACTCTGCGTACGTTGGCTTTGGCGATATGATCTCAGAAATCTGGAAGCATGTACCGAACGATTTGTTTTAGTGCTCAAATCGCCTTCAATTTTTTGCTGAGAGTTGGGTATCTCGTCTTTATTATCATCGGTGGATTCATTTGAATTCGAAGGCGTCCCAGGCCTAGAGATCCTTTTCTTAATTTTCTCCAATCCCGTAGCAGCACTTTCTAAAGCTTCTGCTCTTTGCCTTGAAGGAGAGTTTTGTTTTTCGCTGGTAGTACTATCACAGGAGCTTGGAATGTCAGTCTTTATGTTACGTGGACTTCTTCGCGGCCTATTGGTTTTGTTATTTATCACAGTTTTCACATTTTCATCTTCCGAGTTCTTTGCTTTCTCTGCGTGCACCTGCTGTTTTTGCACCCATTCAAGTTTTTTCATTTTAGATAATTGCCTTGCCTTCAGGAGTCTTTGCGCTTTCTTACTTGTGCTTGGCTGCTCATCCGATTTCAAAACAACATTTCCATTAATATGATTAGCTTTTTGTTGCTTAGGGGGCGTTACTTCTTTATGTTCCTCAAGCTCAGAATGAGCGGATGTACGTTTTAGTTCTTCGGTAGACTGCGTTTTTGGAAGACTTGTAACGCTCGTTAATATTTCTTCAGGTTTGTTTTCACTAACTTGGGTTTTCGTTGGAGTGGTCGGTGTGAACATATCTTCCACCACCTGCCTATTCGTATGATTAGGGCAATCTTTTTTATTGCTTGCTAAGTGGAACGAATTTTCGGAGCTTTTACTTTCTTCCTTCTTTAAAAAATGTTCCCTTGTGTAAGCATTTTCTTCAACCGACATATTTATTTCTTTAGTAGGAGTGTCCAATTTAATCACTCCTCGATCACTTGTTGATTTCAAAATTTCTTCTTCTGAATTCACCTGCTCTTGAGTTTGAGACCAACTGATTTTTTTCACTCCAATTTCATGCTGTAAAAATTGACGAGCTTCTCTTATTAACAAGTCGGCCGCTTCGGCTATAGTAACACCTTTTCTACCAGTTATATAGAAATTTCGGGCTTCATTGCGTTGAGCAGCTTCTAAAGCATTCTCATTATCATATTGTTTCTCCGAATCGAAACTCAATCCATTATATAATATTTTTTCCACTTCGAATATCTCCGAGTTAGCCAACTCGATCAAGCTTGTAATTCCAGCTTTAAAGAGTGCTCTAGCACGTTTCTGATTTAAATCTGGCAAACGCATTAAATCCATTAGATCGCGGTGTATACCGAAAAATAACCGTTCCTTGAATTGTGAGACAATCGAGGCCAAAGTGTCCCATTGCAGAGAGTTGCAAAAAGATGCAACAATGCCAGCAAATGTTGAAGCCATTTGTTGTAGACCTTGCAGCATGCCTCGAGAGCATTTGTATTTAGCGGCTACCTTATTAACAGGTGTTTCGTAGACCAATTCTTGTAAAGCTAATGCGGTGTAAAATCTATCGAAACATTTAAAAAACGAAAAAAATCCATATTATTCTTGACAACAGTTTTGATTATTTATAATCTAAAGGAAATAGAGAAAATTTCATTTCTTTTGTGTACCCACAAGCCAAGGATGAAATTTGTTTTCCTTTTTTTAATATCACGAAAAGAGTGCATTCCTGATGAAGCTATAAGATAAATTGGATTGGCCAGATCCACCTTTCGCAAAACCTAAGATGGAAACTATTCAGATACATTTTCAACAAAGCTACAGGTTGAGCTTAAAACAGGGTATGGATCTTACGCAACTACAACCAAAACCGACCGAGATCTAGAGTGAGTATTAACATAGGAGAGATACTATTTTCTACTTCTATGCGGATCAGGGGAAAATTTGATGAAAAATTAGTAGCTGTCAGCAATCAGCAACGGACACGTCTGCAATCATAGTATTTCGTAATTTTTATCCTGACTACCGAGGGCAGATATTCCACACCCGCTTCTCTGTTTGTAGTATCTAGGAATTCCTAGAAATCCTTCAAGATATGTGTATTCTTCATTTTCTTCTGGAAATTTGGAGTCAATTTGACCAAGTCGGTCCGATTTTCACTTTACTAACAACACTTGTGTGAATTTCTTTCGTATGGACCACCAGCATATTTATTTAAATTCATTCTCTAGTGCAGTCGTATTGGCTGGAATTTGTATTGCCCTAAAGGGTTAAAAGGGTGTCTGGCTCATTGCGAGCAATCAACTTATCATTTCCTCTCATTGTTTTTCGTTTTTAATAATTTTACCTTTTATGTATTTGCGTAAGTTTATAATCCAATTTGTTTTGTCCACGCATTGCCCGAACAAGGAACGATTCTTTAACACCTACCAATTCGCCAACTTTTTTCATGGCTGGTATCAAATTTTCCCACAAATCCAAAAAAAACAACCAATCCAGATCTTGAAGTTGATAACAAACAGAATACGGTGTTACCAAATAGACAGCGTGCAGTTCAGATTCCAAAACAAAGCAACGGCGACATTTTTGTAATTCAGCGAACAATATCAAGCCATCTGTCGGTGGCATGGATGAAGCTAAAAAGAAAGCACATTCAAATGGATTTCCTTTATAAATTTCATGTTCCATTAAGTTACATAAGCAAGCCATTCCCAATCTGGTGGCTACATAAAATTCTTCTTGTGTTTCCTTCAACTTTTGCGCACGTATGAATTCGTATTCCTCAAGAAATTTCAAAGCATCGTTTATGTATTCCTTTCCATCTGAACGGTAATCATTATCATTTTCCTTTTCCTGGTAATGCATATGCTTTTCGACACTCAATAAAGTGCATTTGACGAAATTATCGATATCCGATTTGCTGGTCGCCACTCCAGACGATATAACCTCAAGCAAAGCTCTTTTTAAGTGCGTCTAAAATAATGGCAAATATTTTGCTTTGAATTATTTGAAAATTATTTGAAAATAAACCAACACTGCTATCTAGTTCCAAACAAGAAGTTAAAGGTTTTAAGTCGGCTCTTATCAAATCTCTCCCGATATGAGCACTGCTTTCGGTACATATTAAAATCGATTCGCCTAATGTGTCCTAAAATGAAATTATATTTCTAGTTGCCTATTGAAGACACTCGAATTTCTCTAAGAGATATACTTTTCCGGTACGTCCAGCTCTGCCAATCATTTGACGATACGTCAATGAACTCATTTGTTTGCCGCCAAAGAGTGGCGATCTTATTAAAACTCTACGTGCTGGCAAATTAACTCCTAAAAGAGTACATAAACATAATAATTTTAAGTGGTTGTACTGTTTTGTTTGAAACTCACCTGAACTTAGCGTGCTGGTGGCCACTATAATTTTCAAAGTTCCTGCTTTAAAACTCGTTTCCACAATATCCCTTTCTTCGGTGGTTAGCCCGGCGTGATGAAAAGCACATCCATACGTGATGGTCTTCTCCAGAACACTATCCAATCCTTTTAGTAAAGAAATGAGTACAGTAAAGAGATAAGTATTTCGATATAAAATACTAAAGAAATTATATTTGACTTAGAGAGAAACTTTTGATACCCATTGCTTGCCAATGTCCTTGCTTCACAACCATAACGTATTAGACAAACATCAGCATGCCATTCTATTTCCATGAGGAGACGGAAACAAGGTGTAGGTGAAACCTACCTAAAGTCTTGCTTAAGCAGTTAAAGGGAATAGTAACCTATCTAATCAAACAAATCTGAAGAATAAAATAATCGAAGAACGAAATCTTTTAATGTTTCCTGAGCTTTCTACAATCTTATGAATTGACGAATTTAGTCTAGTCTCTGGCAGTTATATGTGTTACAAGAATTTGACAAACGATGGATATAAAGATCGTAACAAACCTGTTGGTATATCACGCAATTGTTGCTTCATTTCATCAATACTTTCACGTTTTAATTGAGAATTCAAACGTTCACCCCATTCATTATTCAGTTTACATAATGAATGTATGGCAGCGGCTAACTTGAGTGCTAAACTTTCACACCAATCTTTCGATGGACAAAATACGATAACCGAACAAGTTTCCAATAAGGTTTCTATACACAATTGAGCCACATGATCAGGATCGCCGTCTAAGCAAGGAAATGGCTCTGTAATATTAACTGTTGTTTCGGCCACAGTACGTAACATTTTCATATTACAATCATAGATTTTATTTCCGATTTTTATCATCTCCTTTAAAGCTACCGGTCGAAAATTTGTTATATACAATTCAGCATCAAGCCACTTTTTCAATAGCTCTATATTAGATAACGTAGCTGACATCGTTATAATTTGAATTTGTAAACCGTACTTTCGGGACATGTATAATATTTTAGCTAATAATAATTCCAATATATACCCACGCCCTGGATCTGATATTAAATGTACTTCGTCTACTATTAAAGTTCCGATTTCATTAAGCTTTCCTTGCTCCATTAATCTGTTAACAATGGAATTCGCCTTTTCTATGGTACAAATAGCTACATGTATACTTTCAAATCCTCCTGGAGGGATGTAGCCGCCAAAGAATCCCTCCACGCGGTAACCGGCACCGGTAAGCAGATCTTGCAAGTAAAATGTTTTCTCCCTAACTACCGAAATGAAAGGCAAGATCATAATAACTTTTCTGTTGCGCTCCAAGACAGTCTTTAACAGTAAAATTTCACTAATTAATGTTTTGCCAGCCGAAGTTGGCGCCGAATAAACTAAATTACAATATTCGAAGAGTACCTATGAAGAATACAAGAATAGTCAGGCTTACAACTTCACATACTCGCTCTTAGGAAACTTACTTTTGGATTACTTAGACATTCCACTTGCCAATCAAACATGTTTCTAACGCCTTTACGGTCATATTCTTTTAAAACATTTAAAGGTAAATTCCAAGCACTAATGCTCTTCAGATCTGCCAAATTACGTTCAAGCAGTTTAGGTTTATAATCTTCAAGCTCTAATTTGCTTATGAAATTTGCAGAAATTGGTTTCCGTAGAGGACTTTGAGATAATGTTGGAGTGAATTTCAACTGTCCTGGTGACATTGAAGTCAAGCTTATGTCTTCCTCCTTAAGAAATTTTTGACTTTCTTTTAATTCATTTGCCAGATGTTCTTGCCGTAATGCTTCGTCATCCGCCGGAAGGCAAATAAAGCTGCTAACATCATGGCAGATATCTTTCGAGTCTTTTGATTCTGGCTGAAATGAAGATTCTTGCCGAGCGCTATCGTTTCCCTCAAGCTTAAGTAAATCATGAAGATCTTCCGAAAATATAGGTTTCTCTAAGGAGCTCTCCCATTCTTCCTTTTCCCATTCTGCATTGTTGTGAAATATAGCTTCAATTTGAGAGACTCTTATATTAGATGTTTCCTTTTCAACATTGTTGTCTGGTATCATTGATGTAATGGCTTTTGAAAATGTGAAATCATTTCGGAAGACATCTGATAAGTTATCCAAAGGTAACCCATTCTCAGCTCTGTTTGTCGGTGGTAGAGTAGAATCAGATTTGCTGCGCCGAAATTTCCGTCCTTCAATGGAATTGTTCGTTAACGTTTGCGTTTTTCCATTAAGTCGACTTCTACTAAGAATGGAAGAAGAATTTCGATATGTTGCTTTGCGTGCGTCCGTAGGAGATTCCGAAATTACATCCAATGCTTTATCGTCTAGAGCATGCTGTTCTTGACTTTCCAATTTTATTAAGGCACTGTTACCGAGCTCGAAAGATTCGAAAAAGGCCATTTATGGATAGATGAATGCACGAAATTCGTTTTAACATGCACTACAACAATCTTTTGCTCTTCCTCATGCACACCTAAAATGTTTAATTAAACATAATAATGACTTATTATTGACTCTCTTTGCTAACCTTTTAAATCTAGCGGGAAATGATTTGTTATTCTAGAGAAGAACGTAGGGTGAGTTGTTAGAGTTGCTAGGTTGTGAAACTGAGAATATTTTGGCTGACGTTTTGTTTTTGTTTGTAGACAATGTAGTAGGGAATAGCAGCCGAAATTATTATTAGAGTTTCCAAAGACTCCACGTAAGTCCCGCCAAAGAAAAAAACGCAGCCGCAACTGAAAAATGTTAGAAGTGGAATGTTATGTTATGTCAATATTCTGCTCTTTGAAATGCGCGGCCATTTTTGGAAAATATTAAAAGAATTTTCTGTTCACTGTGCTTTTCTACTTTCCCTCCTTTTCTGTTAAAAAACCTCAAAAATCTATCAAAGTAAAGACGAGTCAATATACGCAACGGTTAAATTTGGTGACTTTGACTTTTCGCAACATAAAATAGCAGGGATGTAATCTCTTATTAGGATTTCATCTGTTGTCGACTCGCTGAGTATTGAGGAAGAAAAAGAAGACTCCACATATCTAAAAAACAGCTGTTGTTCGGTTATGATTAGAAAAACGAAGTCGATATTTTTCTTGAATTATAAATATTTATTTCCTAACTGTATGAGGTGACAGTTGGCTTTTTTTAATTGCAAAAAAAGGGAAATTTCGTTTCTTCAACTATTTTGCAAAATATTTTTTGAGTGGACATCGAAGCCGTCCTTATTGGCTTAGACCAGTTAAACTAGTAAGCAAACAAAAACAAAATAAATTTTTAACTGGCATTAATATACTCTTTGATAAGACATCTTCTATATGTGGGCGTTTGTGCTTCACCACATCTCTCAGTACGAAATGCACTTTGTGCTGCATCATCCCGAAATCAATTGGAAAATAAATAAATGGCCACAGTAAAGTATTGCATTTCGGACATATAAGCCGCAAATTTATTGGCTTAGTCCAACTTTACTCAACAACCCAAAAAAAAAAAAAAATAAATAAATAAATAAATGGCCATCAAAAGTGGAGGAACTAATATAAAATAAGAAAATTTATTGAAACTTGGGAAAGTTCAATTCCCGCAAAATTATGTGGCGGACGTCATAGCACCCAAAATATATACCTATATATATACATGTCAAGTTAAACGTCAAATTTATTAACGTTTAAACGAGGAACTTCGTGTTCACATCGAACCTTTTTTTCTCAACTCGGTTAAATCATCTATTGTTGATTTGCTTACTCGTAGAAGAAGAAGAAGAATATGTGAAAAGGAAAAAAGAATTAGTAAATATGGAGAATTTCAAAGTACCAACGAAGCCAACTAATTCTACGAAATCTGAATCTCTTTCGAAGATCAGTAATATACCAACGATTGAACAAAGCAGTGAAACAACATTTGAAGAATTACCGGGCGATAAAGTTCAATGTAATCCTTACAAAATACCGCCATGGTCATCTACCCCTTCGAAAGACTGCAAATATAGCTTTGAAATATTAAAATCTGGACAAATTATAGAGAAAATTGAGGATTTGCAAGAAAAAGCTTTTTGGACGTTTGGTCGTTTACCTGAGAATGATATAGAGATGGCTCATCCTACTATATCTAGATTTCACGCCATTCTGCAGTACAGATCGAAGCAAGAAATGAACGAAAATGTGAATTCATCTGATACACTAGAAGAGATTCCTGAGGGATGGTACGTATATGATTTGGACAGCACTCACGGTACTTTTTTGAATAAACAAAGAATACCGGCAAAAGTGTTTATTCGCATTCGTGTCGGTCACATGTTACGCTTAGGAGCTAGCACAAGATCTTATATATTGCAAGGGCCTGTGGAGGACGAGGAACCCGAATCTGATTTATCCGTGACGGAATTAAAGTTAAAACGCAAGGAAGAACTAGAAGCATTGGCTTTGGAAAAGCAACGTAAAATGAATGAAGCAGAGGAAAGAGCACGCAGTGAAGGTTGCTCTTGGGGTATGGGTGAGGATGCCGATGAAGAAACTGATTTGTCGCATAATCCTTACGCTACTACCAATAATGAGGAATTGTTTCTTGATGATCCGAAAAAAACCTTAAGAGGCTACTTTGAGCGCGAAGGTTTGCAGTTAGAATATAAATGCGATGAAATGTCGGCTGGTTCGTTTGTTTGTCGTGTTGAATTACCCATTGACGATAGTAACGGTAGACCCATTGTCGCTGAAGTGGTGCATAAAGGTCGCAAAAAGGAGTGCGTAGTGCAGTGTGCTTTGGAAGCTTGCAGAATTCTCGACAGGCATGGTGTTCTAAGACAAGCCAATCAAGAACCTCAAAAAAGGAAGATGAAAAATCCAGCTTCTGATTCGGACGACGACGAATTTTGGGATCGCACAGGAGATGTAGCAAGAAAAAAGCAAAGAAAAGCTAACATCAATGCGGATGTTAGTCTAACGCATGAAGATTTGGTAAAAAAAAAAGACATTTTCTTCTACGTTAGTATTGACAATACATTTAATTTTTTCAGCTTAAAAAAGAATCTAATTTGGAAAAGAATCTACGGGAAATTGAAGCCAAAATTGCTTCTTATCAGGAAAAACGTAAACGTCTAAAAGACCAAAATAATGAGAACGGAGAAGATTTGGAGAGTTACTTAAAAAATCTGAACGAAGCAGGGACTGAGCAGAATAAAATTATGATAAGAAAATTAAGGGTGTGTTTTCGATTTACAACGAAATTATTAAAAATTGTTATTAAATTTATTTTTCAATGGGTTTAGCTTGAGGAACAACATCTCAAAACAGAGCAGCAAAAAGTAAGAAAACTTATTCAAATTACTAAACCAGCAGATATACCATGTGCTACAGCATCACAAATCGTTGCAAGCAAAGCGGAAATGAATAAAAAGTTATTGCCCATGATAGGCAAACGAAATCAATTCAGTAAATTTAAAATTATTACCGCAACTACACATAAAGTGGAAAAACCTAATAGTAATAAAGCTTTAGCTTCGGACGAAGAAGAAATAGAGGAAGATGATTGCGATGAAGAGAAGAAACCTCAAGATGATGGAAGCAACGAACCAAAGGGAAATGAAAACAAAAGTACAATCCGTGAAGGCAATGCAATGGAAATTTTAACGTCAGAAAAAAAAGATTTGGAAGACGACGACAAGCTTGAAGCTAAAAGACTGCATTTAGACAGGAATAAGACAGCAGATGAAAACGTCATGGAAAGTAAAAGTTCTGGGGAGAAAACTAAGCATTATGGGCCTAGTGTTATGCCTACGAATATTTTAGCAAAAAGTTGCTCGCAGAAAGATATAGCAATCTTAGGACAGGAATCTGAAGCCCGATTTGTATCAAACGAAATCCAAAGTAAAAATGGAAATAAAACCCATGCCCCCTTGGATAGTAGTAAGGAAAGCAGTTGTTCGGACTTAGTAAAGCGACGTCATCGTTCACGTCACAGACGTCAAGAAGTCGACATTGATGACGATGACGAGCATTACGATCCGACTGGTAAATATGCTAAATGGATTCCGCCGGAAAATCAAACTGGTGACGGTTTCACCGAGCTAAATAAAAAATACGGTTATTAAGCGTTTTATATGTTACAGTTTGTATAATAAATTACACTTATTTATGTTCATCGTGAAAGCTAATTTGGTTTTTCTAAAAACAATTGTATGATTATTAGTGACAAGCATTATTAAGAATAACTAACAAAAAAAAAAGTTATATCGGCTGGAACCAAATCTCGTATACCCATCACCATTGAAATCTTTGGCACCCCATGCTTTGATTTATTGTCATAAACAAAGGAATGGGATAAAATTTATCTTTTACCTTTCACTCCACTAAAAGGTATTGTTAAGAATGCGTAATTTAGAATTAACGGACTTATGTTGTTGCATTCTAGTCCCCAAGACCTTCCACGTGATGAACGGTATTGTAACGAAAAAGATTACCCGCTACGTTGTGACGCCTGCCATAATTAATTTAGAATTAACACGCTTAGCGTTTCGTATTCTACTCTCAAAGCCCTTTTATTTGATATCCATGTCGGCGCTTAGCATTTCGTATTCGACTCTCAAAGTCCTTTTATTTGATATCCATGTCGGTGCTATTATTATGGGAAAATTAATCGACCACGTAGTGGTGTCCACCGTATTTATTTTAGCGCTAATGCATCTTTAGGTAGATAATATATGTTTATTTGAGAAATGTACAAAATAGTTTTAAACATTTTATCTAAAACCTCAAAAAAGTGAAAAAATTAATATTTAATTATTTATAACTTGGTGTGGGCATGGTCGATATTTATTCATTTTCGCACGTAAAGAGTACAATTTTTCGCAAAGTAAATGTGGAAAATTTCAGGCTTCCATTTCTTATACTATTATAAGTAATAAGCAAAAACCTACAAAGTTGCGTTCAGTTTACACTCCACTGCGAGCTTGTGCTCTGACCAATTTGGCCCATTTTCAATACTAAACGGCATGCAAAAGCTTCCAATGTTTCTACAAAGTTTCGATATCTCATTTTTCGATGTCGCCATTTTTGCGAACAGGATAGTGTCAGCAGCACAAAAAACAAAGACGGACAGACTTGACTTAATCAATTCAGAATTTCATGCTGATCATGAGTATATATATTTTATAGTGTCTCTGAAGCTCCTTTTGGGTGTTACATAGATTATGAAAAAAAAACGAGATGAGTAAACACCATCGTCTAGTGATAGGTATAAAAATATATCCATTTGACTTTATAGTCTTTAGTGTTTTCATGAAGGTCATGATAGCAGAAAATGAAAATAAATACCATACTACACTATAGATGAATACGGTCGATCCTAAGATACCCGAACATCATTTCCTCTAACACAATCATTTATTTATTTATGTATGTATGTATTTATATATTTATATTTTCTTGAGAGCACACCAAATATTAACCATTATTATTATGCTAAGAGATGCTTTTCATGAAAACCCTCCTATTGAAGGATGCCCAAACCGTCAAGTAAGGTAGGAGAAAATCTTGCAAGGTTAACTTAACTTGTTAAAGAACGACAATTTCTTTCTCCATTTTAAACGGTTTCATTTTAGTTTTTTAAATTCTAATAAAAGATATTTAAACAAAAAAATCGATAACGGATTTGCGTTTTAGAAAATTGTATCAGTAGTAATAATACAGATCGTCCTTGAAGTCTCAGAAGAGAACAGCTATTTAAATATGAGTAATTTGAACCTAAATCAACCCCTCTTACCACTCAAAATGTGCTCACTTATATTTAACATACTTAAAAAAACACTTGTCCTTAAATGAAAAATTAATTGATGCGTTTAATTTTAATCTTAATTCTAGCACTTCGGTTACATTTTCTTATGCCTGGCTGTACAGCGTTTACCACAGATAAACTTCAAATAATGAGGTAAGTTTAAGATTTTAATAAATCATTGCATGGCTTCCCAGTTACTATATATAGTTGAAACCATAAAATTAAATATTATCCAAAATAGTACATATATCAAACTCGATTTGCGTACATCAATTTTTTTGAAGGTTAGAGATTCTAACTCCGATTGATAGACAAGCGATCTAACGGAAGCAATGCTCTCCATAAAATTTTTATATATTCTTCACCGATGTAAAATCCGAAAGTCGCAAAAATTAAGTCAGAAAGTTGACAGCGACAACATTTAATTCAAGATTAATTCCATAGTTTTCTTAAAAATCAATGCTATCCGTATAAAAACATGTCCGCAAAAGCTAGAACTGTACTAGTGAAGTAAGTGCTGAGTGGAGGGATCCATGGCAATCATTATATTATATGTTCGCTGTGTGTATTAGAGCATGTTTGTAATGCGTACTTGCATATTTGTGGCCATATCCGTCCGTCCGTCTGATTTTAGGTTTCAAAAATCCATTTGGTGGATTTTTTTCCTTTCAAATTTAAAACTCAGCTAACTCGAAGCATATCTAATTAAATATCTAGACCTTTCGCGTGCTTTTACATCATTTCTAGTAGTTATGACGTATCCGCCTACAGTGATTTTCATCACTTTTATTGTACATTGCATAGTGTTTTGAGAAGCAATATAATGCGGTAATACATTGGTGCGTGAGCATAGCTAAGTAATATTTTTTAAAAGGGGAGGATTATCACTAATAATCAATAGTATGTTTGATTTTGGGGTTGGTTAGCAAGAAGGGTATATCGGTCCGAATAGAAATACACTTGTCGAGCTTTTACTCTTATTCGATGATATAAAAATAAGAATCTGAAGGCTATCTGCTTAGTCCCACTTAGGTAAAGTTCTTTTAAAATTTCCTGAAAACGAAAGACTTCAGTTACCCAAATGCTGTCGTTAATTATTGCCTTTAAAGATATGACAGAAGAATGTGCTAAACATAAATACAATTATCTCAGTTTTTCTTTGTGCTTTCCAGCAAAACAGCTTTTATTATCTTATCTTATTCTTAGATCTATGGCAGGAAATTTAATCATCAATTAAAAATTTATTCTGCTCTATGTGCTTATGAAAGAAGTTTTTCACTTTTCTGAGAGTAAAATCTACTTGTGCTTGTTTAGTGTTTAGAGCTTTTCACCAGAATTTCCCCTTCATCTGTTTTACATTATTTGACCCTTCGAATGCATTCCATTTCAATCATTTGCTTCTACCCCTCAAGAAGGGAGCTGAATGAATTGCTTTTCATTCATCGGTAAATGAATTCATTTACGATAAATGAAATTCCCCTTAAGGAATTTTTCCAAGCGTTGCTTTTCATTTATTTGAGTAGCCAATGGAATTACTTGAACGTTTACTTGTACCACCACTGTACACTTATCCCTTCGAATGTATTCCAATTAAATTATTTGCTATGACCCCCTAAGGAAGTAATAGAATGAATTTTCCTCTGAGTGAATTCGTTTTGGTTTTATCGCTAGGTCAAATAAATGCGTTTACGATAAATGATTTCATATCTAGGAAACTATTCCAAGCGTTCGTGTTCAGTTAGTAAAAAGCCAATGAAATTGCTTAAACATTGACTGGAACGTAGCGCATGAAATTTATAAAAATTTAAAAATAAAAAGACTTGCCATCAATTAAGATAATTTAAATATTTAAAAATGAAAAATGAAAATAAAAAATTAAAAATTTTTTTTTGAAGACACAATTTATTAAAATTAATTTGCGGAAAAGTGTTTTATTTGTAATGTACGGTGTGGCAATTTCAAATGTATATCCGTATATATGTATATATATATATATATGTATATAAATAAAGCAAATCCACCTACACATTTTTATACGTTCGTACTAACGTATGAATAGTTTAGTTAGTTAAAAAGAAATGTAAAGTCAACGTCTTACGATTTGATTTTCAAATTCGTTACATATGACTGATATTAAATTGTGAAGAGTGAATTACGTGAACTGCACTAGAGTAGCGAGCGATGAATATAAGCTTTTAGGCGCGCACGGAGAGAAAAACATTTCTTTGTCATCACCTTTGCTTGCTCACTTCCTGATGAAACCGAGAGAAAGTAAAAGTTTATAACACTATTCGGGACAAAAATAAAATTATTTTAATCTAACCCTTGAAAGCAATCAAAAGATCGAACTTAGCGAGATTTATTTTTTTTTTTATTTTTGTATAAAAATAACAAATTAATATAAAAAAAGAGAAAGTATTTGTGAAGACAATTTTTGTTTTGCTTATAAATAAAAAGAAAAAAAAAAATAAGAAAAAGGAATTAAAAGTAAATTGTTTCAAGGTCTTAATTATTCTTATATAATTTTCGGGAGTTTAAATACATTTCCCCCAAAGACATTAAAATTAAGATAAACTTTGCGTTCATTTATATTTTTATAATTTCATTTTAATAAATGCCGTATACAGTTATAAAAAACATTTATATGTTAAAAGAAGCTCATGTGCGGATTACATTTTAAAACACGAAATAGTCCGTCGCAAAAGACGTCCCTACGGTGGGGTGATAGTTGTGGCATTGAATTTAAATTATCTTAAATTTAAGTCTTGATAATAAATATTTAATTAATTACTTATAAAAAAAAAAAACAAATTCTAAATAATAATAAAAGAGAAAACTTTCTTAAAGTACACAAATTATTCCTATTTAAAAAAGAACAAAAAAAAAAAAAGCATTGCATAATTTTAGACACAAATTAATTATTTTAAAGAGTATTTGTCGTTTATACATTTTTCTAATTTAAATGTTTTGCTTAAGGATTGTGTGAGTTTCAAATTACGGTAATCGTAAGTATATGTCATTTTTGTGGCACTCATTTCCAATACATTAAACTTTTAAGCTATATCTTCCCTCTTCTATCTCTCTGTGCTACCTTCATTTGAGTTGTAAGCTCTGGCAGGTGTTTGTTAAGTGTATGTGAAATTTCTGAATGAATTTTTTATATATATATTGTCTGTCGGTTTGAATGAAGTAACCGTTGTTATTGTTTACCTCTCGCTATATAGAACACTCTCTGTCACTCTCTCTTTCTCAGACGTGCTTTATTTCTCTCTCTCTCTCTCTCTCTCTCTCTCTGTTCACTTCATTGTCATTGCAAGACCAATATTCTTATTATTATTATTACTATCTTTTTTTTTGTTTTTGTTTTTAATTTTTTTTTTTTTTTTTTTTTTTTACGAACATTAATATATTTTAAATTAAGTTACGTTGCCCAGACTATCCCTAGTATCCCTATAAAATAAATATCAAATATGTGTAAATTCTGTAGCTCAATTTTCGAATTCACTGTAAATAAAATGAATTACGTGCGTACCAATTTACAAAACACCCTCTAACTAACTATTCAATATAATAGAAGTTTTATTTGTCTTTTTTTTTTTTTTTTTAATTTTTAATTAAATGCACGCTTCTTGCTTTCTGCTTTATGATGTACAACAATTCAGAATTGTATGAATGTATTCATCAGGGAACTCATTAAGCCTGTGTATGAATAAAGCCTTGCTGTACATATATTGTTCATAACCCTTTCAAAGAATATTTCGTTAAGGAAACTCGATGTAAGGAATAAAAGGCCATTTTCAAAAGCAAGTTATTTACGCTTCTGATGGGCGTAATAAGTTTTTAACATTTAGCAGACACATTGTAACCAGTTACGTAAGAAGAAATAATGGGACAAACATAAAAAGCGAGTAGCGCAATTTCTAAAACTATTTTAAATACATCGGTTCAAATAATGAAGATATATAAGAGAGCTCGCAGGCTCTCTTAGTCGAAGGATATCGAAGAACTTTTTGGATCGGGTTAGCTTTTTCCTCTTTAGCGGAGGTCACTTAGCAAATTTAGTCTGACAATAAGAGCGACGATTGTTGTACAAAAGAACCAATTTGTGCGGCTCATTTCGATCGTTATAGTGATTCTACACAGATATACTTCTTAACAGTGTTCTCTTTTCTTTTTTTTGCTTACAATTTTTTCTCGGCACCAGATCATTCTAATCGAATCCGAAGCTGGTGGTAAAGGTCTTAATTCGTAGGCTTCGACGTCAGCCTCTTCAAGCATTAATAGAAATTCCACTTACAGCAAAGAAACTAAAGCAATTTAGAGAAGCTTGGACGTTGTTGTCTTCAGTTTTTTGCGGAGGCTGCTTGCAATTATGGCGCTTCATGTGGTGGGACCTCATTGGAATACACTATTGGCTTCCACACCCCTTCTCTTTCTAAGCGCCATAGTTCTTGGAGCACTCTGCCTCCTTAATTGTGTTCCAAGGCTCCAGGCTTCGTTACTGCCAGTTGTCAACTGCACTATCTCACTGGATTCTACTTGATGTCCTTTCCCAATTTCCTCTCTTTCCGCGCATTCTGGCCAATTTGATGACCTATTGTGCCCGAAGTATACAGGTGCTTCCGAAAACAGCTGAAACCAGTCAAGAACTGGATGAGATAATATCTTACCCGCCTATCCATCCATCCGTCCATCCGTTTTGTTTGAAATAAGAATGAACATCCATCCATCTTGCTTTTGTTGCTCTTTCTCATCGCGATTGCCAAATCCTCAGCGACACTAGACACTCATCTTTGTTTGCGGCATTTTGGGCGCGGCCGTTGTTACGGCGCTGCTCGTGGATGCACCTCATTCCATCTGCCAAAATATCGATGGGCATGTTGTCTCCGCCGCGGAATCCGCATCCGTGCATAACTGTGTCGCCAAATCTTTGTGAGCAAGTGTTACTTTATGTTGTGTCTTTATGTTCAAAACGGAATCTTTTTAGACCATCTGCGTACGATTTTGAAATGTTTTCACAAGAGATTTTAACATACAAATCAATGGAGTACAACAGTTCATATAAAGCTGAAAGGTGTAGGTTAACCAGCTCGACTTAGGATGGATGGTAAAGAAGGCTGTGAAGGATCAACAAGACGGAGAGTTTCAGTTGTTTTTCAAATTTTTCTAAAAAATGCTACTATACTTTATTCCAATCGCACCATCATTTTTACAAGAATATGAAATAAATAAGAAAATTATATTCGGTCCTGAACGGATTTTTTACACCCATCATCATTATCCTCGAAATGATGCAAAAAAAAAGGAAAAAAATATCAAAACTTAATTTTTTTCCGTATCTTTATGACGCGCAGAACCAGGTTGCGACAATCTCAAAGAGTATATACATTCTTGGTCAGTTTCGAAAACGTCTTTGTGTGTGTGCCATGTCCGTCCTATCGTTTGTCCATCTGTCCGTCTGATCAACTGTGCAGTATCTATGGTAAACATCCTCCCGTCAGCGAAAATGAAGATATCGCTGTTTGGTTCACACCCACACGCCTACGTGACGTAAACTTTTATTTTGAAAATAGAAAAAACCAGCCGCGCTCACTCCATATTCTAGAGCATGAACATTTAGTTCTTTTACTTTGTTCGCCTTTCTTCTAAGGTAACGATGACGGGTATAAAAGATTCGGTCACGACCGAATATAATTTTCGTGCCAGTTAATGGTTAAAACGATCTCAACTTCACATCATAACAAACAGGTACTAAAATTCGTCGACGATATGGATGAGGGAAGTTAAATGCGGACTAATCTTGACGTAAAGACAACAAAAGCAACATAAAAAAAATCTTCACTAAGATCATATCGGTTACCGTATGCTGTACGTTTTTTAAATTTGAAGGCTTCACTTGAATAGACCATCGAAAAAACTGCGTATGTACGTGGGTTGTGTACAGTAGAGCAATTCTAACGATAACGCTACCACCACCACCACCACCACCACCACTAACAACAGCAACAACATCGAAATGATAAATATTGCGGGCGTTGTGAGCATAGTGCTCTTCTATTTACTTATCTTAGGTGTGGGTATATGGGCTGGACGGAAAAAGGAATCGGGCAATGATTCTGAGGAGGAGGTTATGCTGGCGGGTCGTTCGATTGGACTTTTTGTGGGCATCTTTACAATGACCGGTAAGTGACATTCACGGGTTAATCGAAAAAAAGACTTTAACACAGGGACATGATCTATTTTTGTAGCTACTTGGGTTGGAGGTGGTTATATAAATGGGACTGCCGAAGCAATTTATACCTCTGGCCTGGTATGGTGTCAGGCACCTTTTGGCTACGCTTTGAGTTTGGTGTTTGGTAAGCGTTTCATTTCGTTGTTCGTTTTTCCCCTTTTTCTTAGCCTTTCCTCTTAATGACTCTCCTCAGGTGGTATATTCTTTGCCAACCCTATGCGGAAACAAGGCTACATAACTATGTTAGATCCTTTGCAAGATTCCTTCGGCGAACGTATGGGTGGTTTACTATTTTTACCGGCTTTATGTGGTGAAGTATTTTGGGCTGCTGGTATTTTGGCAGCATTAGGCGCAACTCTCTCTGTTATCATTGACATGGATCATAGAACTTCGGTGATTTTATCTTCCTGCATAGCCATTTTCTATACACTCTTCGGAGGTCTTTACTCGGTCGCCTATACGGATGTTATTCAATTATTTTGTATATTCATTGGCTTATGGATGTGCATACCATTTGCTTGGACTAACGAACATGTCAAAAGTTTATCGTCTATGGAGGTCGATTGGATTGGTGAAGTGGAGCCGAATCAAAGATGGTTTTACATAGATTACGGTTTACTATTAGTATTCGGTGGTATACCATGGCAGGTTGGTGGTTAAAAAAGTACAGTTAAACAATTCCGCTTTGATTTCTATCACGCCATGCATTTGCTATGTAGGTATACTTTCAACGCGTTCTATCCAGTAAGACTGCAGGCCGTGCACAACTTTTATCCTACGTAGCTGCTTTTGGTTGCATTTTAATGGCTATCCCACCGGTTTTGATAGGCGCTATTGCCAAAGCTACTCGTAAATAAAATGAAAAGCATTCGGTATCATTTACAATATCACTTACGATATTTATTCTCTAGCCTGGAATGAAACTGCGTACAAAGGTCCTTATCCTCTAACCGAACAAGAAACTAGCATGATTTTACCTATGGTCTTGCAATATCTGACACCCGATTTTGTATCCTTCTTCGGGCTAGGCGCTGTCAGTGCTGCGGTTATGTCGTCCGCTGATTCTTCGGTATTATCGGCTGCTTCAATGTTTGCCAGGAATGTTTACAAATTGATATTTCGACAAAAGGCATCCGAAATGGAAATTATTTGGGTGATGAGAGTTTCTATTATTATTGTCGGAATACTTGCGACGATTATGGCATTAACTATACCTTCGATATATGGCTTGTGGTAAGACACAATTACCTTAATTTCGCATAAAGCAAAAAAAAAAAAACTTTTTTTATTTCTCGCTTACGATAAGGTCTATGTGTTCCGATTTAGTATATGTTATATTATTTCCTCAACTGTTGATGGTCGTGCATTTTAAAACGCATTGCAATACGTACGGCAGTCTGGCGGCATACATTATAGCTTTGTTTGTGCGTTTGTCAGGCGGCGAAGCCTTACTCGGCTTACCTGCCCTCATACATTTTCCTGGCTACGATGAAGTTGAAAAAAAGCAACTGTTCCCGTTTCGTACAATGGCCATGATTATGAGTTTGATAACTTTAATAGTGGTCTCGTGGTGGACTAAGTGAGTTGAATATGTTTGAAAATGTTTCAAGAATTCGATTAAACTACAATCGATTTTATTTTTATTTATTTATTTTTTTTTTTTTTAAGAACAATGTTTGAATCTGGCAAACTGCCACCCAGTTACGATATATTCCGTTGTGTAGTTAATATACCCGAAGACGTATTGCATGTAGGTGAGCCAGCTGAATCTGGAGAACAGGTAAATTAATTAATTTAAAATAAATTGAATTAAGTCTCAAAGTTACATTTGACTGACGTCGAAGCCGGCAGTCAGTCAGTCAGACAACTTAACCCATCTCTCTTTTTTTCAAAAACTATTTTAATATTTAAAGCAAATTTTATACTAAACTTGACTATCGATTACGAGCTACGAAGAAAAATACTCACATACATATTAGGTATACAATGGTCGGTTCCTAATTAGGACCGTAAGCGTCAAGTTTAAAAATTTCATAGCAATTTTTTAATAAAGACAGCAGAGAGATAATGGACACCTGGACTTAAGGACTAGTGCTATCTGATATGTTTTTTATGTTATCTAAAAAATCTTATGAAGATCGAATTCTTTATGTGTTATGTGTAAAAAAGTCAAAGTCCCCGTTTAAAACTGCCGGTCGAGGCATTCTTTAATCAAGTTTTTCTCGAAGCTATGTTTTTTCAAATTGTCTGTGTGCCGATTAGGATCAAACTTCGAGTGTAGTTTGATAATAATATCCTCTAGTAAAACATGCAGCACTTTTTCATTAGTGGACTCGAACTGAAATATTGGAAACCTTAAAACTCTTGCGCCTTTTATTACGTTTTGAGCAACATTTCAAAAACTTTTACTGCATCTTTATTCTAAATGGAAATTTTTTGGACTACCTACGTATTCCGCTACACGTGTCATTGCGTTTACGAATACATTCGGGAAAATACCAGGAATTACTTGCTTATCAGAATATAAAGATTTCATTTGATCCTGGGAAAAACAAATCCTAATTCGTCCAAAAAAGTTGAATAGTGAAATTACCGCTGCTGCTGCATGTGTGTTAAAGTGCTTTGGAATACCCCCCTAATTTAATTTTTTTCTAAAGTTATATTGGCTTCGTACTATATAATGTTTTGATAAGGATCCTAAATGCAATGCTCGCAGCCCCAAAGCTTAAAAGGCATCATAAATTTTAGATTCAATTACTTTTAAATAATCATTAGTTCCTTTCCGGGTTCTTTTCTATTATTCCAAGTAAATAATAGATAATCAAGTTAATATCTTCTTCCTCATCCTTGAGTAACGATATGTTAAGGTTAATATTATTTAATACACCGAGATAAAGAAGTAGAGAAAGAAAGAAAAGAAAGAAATAGCAAACGCCTGGATTCCAGCCTGGAGCCTGGACCAGTCGCTCGGGGAATGTCCCCTATAAAGTAAACAGGATGATCAGAACAAAGAACAGGGTCAAGTACAAAGACTTACGGAAAAAGGGATAGGGCCCGACAGCAGCCTGGAAGGTGTATAATCGATGAGCGTCCGATCGATTTAAAAAGCTTTGAAATGTCCCCTGTAAAGTAAACAGAATGATCAGAACAAAGAACAGGGTCAAGTACAAAGACTTATGGAAAAAGGGATAGGGCCCGATAGCAGCCTGGAAGGTGTATAATCGATCGATGAGCGTTATGCCTTTACCGATCGATTTAAAAAGCTTTAGAATGTCCCCTATAAAGTAAACAGAATGATCAGAACAAAGAACAGGGTCAAGTACAAAGACTTATGGAAAAAGGGATAGGGCCCGATAGCAGCCTGGAAGGTATATAATCGATCGATGAGCGTTATGTCTTTACCGATCGATGAGCGTTATGCCTTTACCGATCTATTTAAAAAGTTTTAAAATGTCCCCTGTAAAGTAAACAGGATTATCAGAACAAAGAACAGGGTCAAGTACAAAGACTTACGGAAAAAGCGATAGGGCCCGATAGCAGCCTGGAAGGTGTATAATCGATGAGCGTTTTGATCGATTTAAAAAGCTTTAAAAAGAAAACGTTTTTTGAAACGTTTTCCTTTTTTTTTTTTGAATAAATCATTTCCTTATCAGTTTTCTAAAGTTGCCTTGACATGACTTTAAAGAATTACTTAGAACTTGCAAGATTTTATGAAATCACTTGAAACTGTTTTATAGCTTTCCGTTATGGCTGGGCCCTTGGCGCGATCATATGGCGCCGCCACAATGGCGGGCAAAGATGAACGTAACGGACGCATAAATCCGGCTTTAGAAAGCGACGATGATCTTCCAGTAGCCGAGGCAAGACGACTAAATCAACAGACCGCACAGGCACAGGTACAAAAAATGCTAAGTTCAACAGTTGGAAAAAGTGATACAAATAAAACAGACGACGACGACGACGACGACGATGGAACTAGCGATGGATTTTTTGACAGTAGACCTATAGATCAGGAAAATACTGCCTTCTAAAGAATAATAAAATAAACGATAAACTCCTTACAGCAAATAAACGATAACGAAGACAAACGAATAACGAAAGTGTTAAAAGTCACCACAGTAGAGAAAGTAGAAAGCAAAATTCAAAAATTCAAAAATTAAAAAATTCAAAAAAAAAAAACAAACATATAGTCTATACAAGCACACACAAAAATTTAGATCAATTTAATTGAGGAGAATCATTACAGCCATTAGTAATGCCATCCATTTAGAAAAGAAAAAAAGAAGACCAAAAAAAAAAAAAAAAAAAAAAAAAAAAAAAAAAAAAAAAAAAAAAAAATTGTAAAAAATGCAAATAATTACAATTATGTAAATATTCGTATATATACGTAGGTAAGAAGACATAACTCCATTTGTTATTATATAGAAAATACCAAGCAATGTTTAAACATAGTCCCGCAGTTCCATAACCAACTAAAGTTTTTTTTTTTTATTTAATTGTTAAGTTTATTGAATTCTTCTATGATAAGTGCTCAGGTAATTCATTAAAAAAACAAAACTCCCAAAATATTAAACGAATGAACGATCAGGTTAATAATTGTTATATATACATATATAAATATATATATATATATATATATATATATGTAAAGTTTTCACTAAGAATTTTTGTTGACTAAAATAGTCTTTGTTGAAATTTTACGCTAATGTTATTAATTAATTTATTAATGTTCAATGTTGCTAAACTTTAGTTTAATTTAAAAGACGAAGAAGAACAAGAGGAAGAAGAAGAAAACCAAATAAAAGCAACCCATACATATCAATTGCATTTGTGAAATATAATAAAAGATGAAAAAAAGTAAAGAAAAGAAAAAAGAAAAAAAAAATATATTAACCTATACACCCATACACTTTACAAGCATATATAGTGCACCTAAATATATATATATTGAAAAATCGAAATTTCTAAAACTCGTTAAATATCGTTTAATGTTATTTCACAGAGGGATTGTGAACTCACTCCAATTGAAATTTCTGTTCGAATATATTTAAGAATTGAAAACTTTACAAAAACTTATATAAATTATTAAATACGTACTGTAAACAAGTGACTTGAACTTTTTGGTCAAAATAGGTGAAGCACGTGATTAACGAAAACATTTATTTTTTTATCACATTATTTATTACACTTACTTTTGTTTAAAACCAATTGTTGCTTTGCACACTACACGCAGTACATGAGAAAAACGTTTACTAGACTAATATTTCGAAAAGATAACAAAATTATTATACGTAGTGAATAGAAAATATGCAAAAGCATAATAGTTGAACAAAGCCGACCGATTAGACATACTACACCACATTACCAATTACAAATCTTCACTTGGATTTTCATGAAGAAATAAGAAGAAGAAAGAGGAACAGCAACAAAACCTTGGGTTTCGATCGAAAGCCATACTTTCCGTGGGAGGCCTTCTTTGGAAGAGAAATCAAAACGTAAACCAACGGGACCTAGATTTAGCAAAATTAATTTTCTTCTTAAAAACCGTATTTATGTTCTTCGAATACCGTCATAAAGTAGTAGAAATTAGACAGAGGCTGACTTTTAATTCGTGCGTCCATACGTTCCATGCGTAGTCAAAACATTAATTGTCTATATCAACTTACTGCTTACTGCTTACTTATACTACTGAGAACGAGACTTTTTTTCCCATATATAAGGACGTAAGGACGCCCGCTTTCTGAATACAAGGCATGTTCTAGAGCGTAAAACTAGTGAATATCTGAAGATTCGAAATGGGGTGGAGCTAGTGTGAGTGTGAGGTTAAGCATATTTTCCCTCAAAATTTGAATAATGTTTTGGAAATTTTTCCTTATTTTTAAATATGCTACACTTGGCAAATGAATCCATTTGAAGTTTGTCTTTTTCTTTCCTTTCCTTTTTTTTTTCATTTATTGTTCTTTATTTCATTTTCATTCCGTTGTACATTTTTGAAAGCACATAATACTAATAATAAAAAATTATGTATTCATATACCTGAGGAGGAGCAGCATAAGCTTTCGAGCATTTTAAAGGCCAATAAGTTCGCTGAGCATAATAGGAAGTATATATAGGATAAAAAAAAAGAAAAAAAAAAGAGACAAATCAAGAGAGCATCTTATTATATATCCATCCTTCCAATGACTAGAAAATTTACTCAACTGACTTTTAAAGAGGAAAGTTATAAAAAGTAAATGAAAAAGTAATCGAATACATATCAAAATCGAAAATAACAAGTAATGAAGTAATGAAAACATATCATTTTAGAAGGTTATATATAAAATTGAATAATATTTTTAAATGTGTTATTGTGATGTATTTTAGAACATAACAATAATAATAATAATGGTAACAATAAAAATAACAAATAACAAAACAAATATGTATGTATATAAAGAGAGTTACAAAAATAAGTAGAAAACCATAAACTCTCTAGGAGTTGAAAATAATTAATCATTATTTACCATACAACTAGGAATACAAAATACCAACAAACATAATATAATGGCTAAGAAACAAATAAATATTATAACAAAATAAGTGTACCTTTTAAAGAAAAGTTAGAACAAAATTAATTAATTGAAATTTTGATGCAGTAAGGCAATGATTGGAAAATCGGTCATGTGAAGTCCAATTTTATTAGGTTGAAATGACAGAACATTAGTAAAGAAATTGTTGTTTGAACTGCCTGTAGGTTTACATAAAACAAATGCATAGATATCAAAATAATACAAATACAAATAAAAACTAAGAAAAATTAGGAGTAGGAAAAGCTTAGCTCGCCTTGAGGCAAAACTTGCATACCCATCGCCTGTCATAGTGTATTCTGTCTATTATTTAAATCTTAGATTATCCATTGGAATGCGCACGCTTTAGACAATTCCTGTAAATTATTTTAACTTTAAGGCGTCCTTATTCTTTTTTTAGCTATTATAAGTAAACGCATTAGCCTTATTTTCAAATTCGAATACAAAAAAAACAAAAACCAAAACCCATAAAAAATTTGTCCGTCAGCTTTCAATTTCCTATTTTAAAGTTTTAAAATTTTGCGAAAACAGATTAACAAAAAAAAAAAAAAGATATATAATAAAATATAAATAAGTTTAGAGTCTTAACTAGATCGATAATGTGTATATTTTTGAAAATCACAAACGCAAATCTATATTTTGTTGTTGTTTGCGAGCAATAATTCATATTTGTTTTCAATCGAAATTTTCAATTCAAAAAATTAAGCTCAGTTAAATTTTTGCGTTAAATACTTTTAATAACTGTTAACGGTTTTTTGCTCCTATATAAATGTTTTTTAATCTATTACTTAATAATCAACCAATCCATGCAATTAAATGTATTTGCATTTATATATAGTTCCATAAATAATATGTCATACAGTGTTTAACAGTTGGAAACTATTTATAAAAATTTGAACTTTTTTTTTTTATTCTTATAATCATATCATCATTTACTGTTATCGCCAGAGTTTTTATTGCATTTTTAAATTAGAAGAAAACGCTTTTCAGTACTATTTTAAATCTTTATTTTTTTAAATAATTATATTACCTCCAAATCTTGGATGTACGGTAGTTCGCTAACAGGTTGGTGCATAATTAATTAATACGTTCTTGAGCACTATTGACTATGAAAAAGAGAACAAAAACAGTTAATAGTAACATTTTTAAATAATTAATCCGGAGCGTAGTCATCATCTATGTCAATAATTGCTTCCCATTTGCTTGGAAGGCGGTCAATTTCACGGGCAAAGAAATCACGCTTCTTGAAAGCTTTCCATGCATTCAAGGTCCCCTTTCACGGCAGCGAAAAATACCTGGTTGTCGAAATCCGTCTTCCTGGCTTCGCTAACGCGAAATGACTGCGCTGCTCTCCATCCTTTCGCAAAGTGGTACACCATGAGTATGATCTTCGACACGTCTATGTCGTATATAAACTAAGATTAGAAGGATATTTTCATTCATATAAATTTATAAAATATTGTACATTTTTATTCCAATATGGGATGTCAAAGAGACGCCTGACAATTATGCACCAACTCAATATTATGCTTTTTGAAAAAATCAGTTTGTACGGTAATTAATGTTTAGGTGAAAGATGTTTAAAGCTTATACAAATTTTTTTAGGTTATGTGCAATATAACTTTGATTCGAGGTTGTTTTGAATTCGCTTTTTTAGAGTGAAACAGAAATTGTGCTACAATTATTGACCCTAAGGACATTGCACAATAAAAATTACATTTTCATAGCCAAATTGCAAAAAAAAAAAAAAAACAAGTCAGGGAAATATACTCGGTCGTGACCGAATCTCCTATACCCGTCACCGTTATCTTAAAGGAAGCAGAGAAAGTAAAGTAAATAAATTTTCACGCTCAATGGGATGGAGTTGGGCGATTTTTCCTATTTTCAAAACACAAGTCTTTCTCGCATAGGCGTGTGGAAATTGTAGGCGCGTCCTTGGAAAAGCTTAAGTCAATTCCAAATTCTTTTGCAAGATTGTAACGAGAGAATGTTTGCCGCAAATACTACACAGTTGCGCAGACGGACAGATGGACAGACGAATAGACGAACATGGCCAAGAATTTATACGCTTTATGAGCCTATTTCTGCGCCTTCTAAAGGTATTGAAAAAAAAATTAACTTTTGATACACAATAATATTGAGTAGGCGTGATCCATTTTTTTACACCTACTAGAACATCGCTCAAAGAATGTGCTTTCAGATTTTTGTACATTAATCTGCTATAGTTTATGAGTTTGGATCAAAAAACCAATTTCGTATCCATTTTGAAAAAAGAGCTTTTCTCCGTTTACGTAGTCCTGTGGGCGGTGTGTCCCTCAACCGATTTGACCCATTTTCAATACCAACTTGCATGCAAGAATTTCCAATGTTTCTATCAAATGCTAAGTCAATGGCTTAATTTCTGCAGTCAGAAGAATGCTCACGACATACATTACATCGACGGATAGACGGACATGCTTAAATCTGATACTGATAAAGAATACATATACCTTGTGGAGTATCTGAAGCTTCCTTCTGGGTGTTGCAAACATTTTGCTAGAATGAATTTACTACTCATTCCTACGGTGATGGATATAAAAATAGATCGATGGGCGTATGAGAAATTTAAGATTGTTTTAGAACTTTTTAGATTGATCGGACGTATGTATATTTTACGGGATCTTTAATGAACATTTCTAGATATTACTAACTAAACTAAATGACAAATTCATTAGACATCCATCCTTCGTCGTTGAGTATAAATACACATCAACTAAAATGTTTACAAAACATTTGAAGTTGAAAAATTTTTGAATCAAAGTTACTATCACACACAAGTGTGTAAACAATACAAAAAAAAATGGTAAATAAATCAAATAACAATATTCTCAGTTGCTCTATATATATGTATATATATAAATATATATATATACCGCGCGTGGTACCACCAATATATTAAAGAAAATTATTTTATATTTTGCTGAAAATAGTTATGTTAAGATTTTGATGATTATTAATTTAAACTATACAACATATTAAATAATTTTATACATATTATGTTGTAATCGTATATTAAATTTCTTTTTCTTTTTTCAAATTGAACTTTAGTTTAAACATATCAAATACCTATGAATGTTTTATGATAATAATTGAAATAATGACAAAAAAAAAAAGGAAATTAATCGACAACGTATTTAATAAATAAATATTATGAAATCCATATATATATATATATATACATATATAGTAATATATATATATATATATGTATATACATATAAATATATATACGATCCACTGAATATAATGGTTTCATTCTTCATTCTGTGAAATCAACCGGCAACTTGTTTCACTTAGTCTTTAAATCGGTTTAGCCTCCAGAAGTTTAGAAATCAACCCGAGAACCTGCCGAATTAGAACGATTGTAACATAATCTAAAATACAAGATCTAATAATTATATGTTAATAAAATATACAATGAACTTGAAACCAAAAGTTAAACATTTAAATGTGCCTTCAGTCAACTTGCTTATGGGTCGGACTGCATGTAAACATAACAAAGCTTTTTGCGCTCTCCCCGTTTCTAATACTTTTCAACGTAACAACAGAATTTCTTTGGCAGTTCCGTTATGTTAGTTTAATAAATTTTGAAAGGAGAGATAGACGGAAATCATCTCATAATAATGTTAATGAATTTGCTTTGTGACTCTGTGTGCCTGGGAAGAGAAACTATGGCAAATCATCAAAGCTTTCTGTCTTAAATTGGAAAAGACGGGAATTTCAAAAATAAATGACTAACTAACAGAGATGATCCAATCATTCTAAATATGTGTCCTTCGGGTTGTTACAAACCGACTAGCAACTTGAGCACAGCCCAATCCTTTGTCGCTCGCTAATTATAACAACAACAAGAGAACACTTGACATAGCTTTCTTTCAAGAATTTCAATGGAAATGGAATATCAATCAAAATTATTGATTTCATTCTTAAATTTTACAAGACTTCAATACCATCTCTAGACAAATGTCGGATCAATGCCTAGAACAAGTTTTAGGCTGCCATTAATATTCTACAACTACTCTTGCCCAACTTTAGACTGCGAAATGCAATTAACTAAAATATTACAAACAGCGTTGAAGATACGTCTCTAAATTACGTCTTAAGAAGACATACACATACACATACATTCCAGTCCATTTCACAACCATTGTCACATACCACTGCCAAGTTGCTTACCCATCTGATAGAGAAGGTAACCAAAACCAAAATATCAAATTAAGTGGAAGATGCATACGCTT
>KK503091.1:10679-36337 GCA_000688735.1 Glossina austeni | reverse complement strand
AGCCATCTACCGAAAAAATAATGGATTTCTTTTTCCCCAACCTAATATATGCTTTCAAAATTTCACTTTCAATCTAGTAGTAGCGATGTTAATAGCAGCATTAAGTTATAAATAAAACAAGAGGAACAGGAATATTTTTTATTTATTGAAAATAAAAAAAAACTTTCAAGTTACTTCAATTTAGTTACCAGATCTCGTAAATCCTCATGCATAATGTATATACAAAATTAAATCATGAATTTATTATCGCACACACACAACTTACGTTGTGTTTCAATATTCTTCATCCGCTATTTAATATATATAATGAACTTATTTTTAGAACTTAACTGAATGTATTATAGATTTTCGTTGACCTTAATTTCTTTTATTTCATTTCACATAATTTATTTTATTTCATTTACCATATATTTTTTTTAGTTTTGAAAAGAATCATAAGCTTATACCGCTTAATTGAATAGCGCTTCAAAATGTTACTCAGGCTGAGAGTTTAACCGCCTTACTGTGTTTCGCTGTGGTTTGCGGTTGTTTGCTTAACCTTGCTTAGCCTTGTGTTGCCGAGATTACGCTTTTCGATACAAAATACATAATAATCGCGAACATTTTTTATGCCTTTTTTACAACAGTGAAAACATAACAGAACGACGCATTCAATGACAGCGACAACCGTACCTTAACAACAGATACAGCAGTCATCGTTTTTTTTTTTTTTTTACCAGCGGCCGGTGATCTTTTGCCATAAACACGAAATAAAAAGAAAGAAAAAACGGAAAAAGTTCATAACTTAAAATCTACCATAAAACCAGCATTTAATGTTTGCCAATCATAGTATTTACAGGAACATAAACACAATCAAAAAAACAACAACAAGACGAACTAAAGAGTACACATAATACGTACATAAAGCAAGTGAATTGTGTACAAACAGGAAAGGGTGCGGTAAGATAAACATTTGAGATGCCTTTCCAAATTAAAAAACGCAAACGGGAAAGTGTAGAAAAAGAAAAAATTAAAATTGTTTTTCTTACATACATAGTTCTATATATATAAATGCACGCAGGCACTAGTCAACACTCAGGAAAATCAGGAATGTAGTAAAAAGTAAAGTCTGTAAATTTCGTTGTAAAACGAATCTTTTGCCACAAAATCACTTAAATTTTTATATTTATGTATATTTAGATATGCAAACATACATACATACATACATACATACATACATACATATGCATATATGTGCACACAATTACAGTCAAGATAGATATGTTGACATACGCAGGGAACCTTGCCTTGCACACGTATAAAGTCGTTAAATAGAGCATGTAGAAGCTAAGAGCAACATTACCTACTTTTAAATTTCGACTGAAGAGAGAAATTTAAGCTGCTAATTACAATAGTTACTAGGAACTTTATGGAGAACTAAAAAATTACATCTCTTACAGAGAAATTTTTGAAAGAAAGAAAGAATTGAACATAACTTGAAAGGAAAATATAGAATGACTTTTTAAGAGTCGCAATATATGAATATTAAGGGAGACGCTGAGAGCGTCCGTTTGTACACGTGGCAATTCACCATTTGGAACATATGGAACATATAAAATAAGCAACACATTCAACTAAGCCATTTAAAGAGATTTAAAAGAAAATTGGAAGATATAACTTTCAAGAGACTAAGAAAACCAGTACGCTCTTGTTAATATGGAAAATAAATACATATATATATATATACAGGAACAGTAAAAAGTATGAAATTTTGTTAAACTCATTGCAAAATAGAGTAAATTGAAGAGATAAGACTAGTTTTAGCTTGAATGTTGCCGGAAAGCTGATGCTTAGACATAGAAAAGATTCTTTTTGTTTTCTATGTAGACCAAGTGGAATCTAAGAGTAGCATTGCCTACATTTAGGCTTCAAGTAAAAAGTTGAAAAGAGTTTTTGTTTAAGTAACATATGTTAAGAAAATAATTAGTATACTTAAAAGTAGGATACGTCTGAATTAACTAAACTAAATTCTCAATTATTCGTTAAGCTTCAATTACAAGCCAGCAACTCTCAGACACGTCATTAAGATTACATTGAGGACATTTTTTGGCAATAAATCATGCAAAAGAAAATTTAAACCTCGTTAGCGCCAATTTTAAAGTTTTTGAAAATAATACTGCCTTCGTTGAAATGGTCGTTTGTGGAAAAATTAAAAATTAAATCATGTGACTATTTTGGGCGCCGTTATGTGCTAAAAATCTCCGTTGTTTGCGAGCAGCGTAAATCTACTAAATATTTGTTACAATACGAAAAACAATAATCACAAGAGACGCGAGAAACAGCTGATACAATTACAAAAAATAGGAAGCGCTTTCTCAGAGAGGGGACAAGGAGAGACATGCGCGAATCATGTTTCTATGTTCTTGCTTAGTGAGTAGAAAATAATTAAGGACCTGAGCATTTTCTCGTAAATCTCAATGCATAACTCAGCTCAGTTGGAACATAATTATTTGTGTTGTATTTCGCTTGAAAAGAAATGTGTACTTGAAAATAATGACCGACTCAGTCGCTGGGATACTCTCGTTTAGCACGCTTGCCTACAAATACAACGTAACGGCGGTAATTTAGTGTTAAAAAGCGTTTATATATTAAAATTAGAAATAATTATATACAAGAAGAGCAAAAATTTTACAAAAAAAAGGAATAAATTTTGTAACAACAAAAACATAACAACTTGTTACACTATTCCCCAATTCTATGAATAAAATCTTGTCACTTCGCTCATCAGTCGGCGAGCCAAAATGTTAAAGCGCTGCCTCATTACATATCGATGTATACAAACGACATGAATACATATGTGCGTGTGTTGTATGAGTGTACGTGTACGTGTACGTGTACGTGTTGTTAGTTAGTGTAGTGTTCGTTACAAAGTTTGATTTTCTCGTTACCACTGTAGCGTTTACATTGTATGTTATGAGAAATCGCCAGCAGTCGTTGGTTGGTCGCTGCATAAATTAAAATATTCAAGTAATATTTTACAAATTGTGGTCTACATACACATACATATATTTGAATGCATATAAGTACTCCAATTAGAGTGCATTACCATTTGATGTATAAAATTGCAACAACAACGACAGCATTTACAAAAATTCTGTTGACGCATAAGAAATCTACATATATATGAAAAACTCAAAAAAAAAAAAAAAAAAATTCTCTAAACATGTATTCGCTCATACTCAAGTAGTAGTATTTATTAAATTCGGTTGTGCGGGGAGCTCATTGATTTAATATCAAGTGCCTATACCGGAGGAGGAGACAAATTTTATTGATTTTTGCGATAATCATCAAAATCATATAAAAACATATTTTTTCAATCAAAAATTTTTATTGAGAATTTAACTAATTTTGCAAAGAATTGAACGTTTTCGCAATAATCGAAAAAATATGACATAAAACCACCTGTTCAAAAAAATCTGAATTAAACTTAATTAACTTAACATTCCGCACGTATAATTCAGCACGGACACGATTACAAGGATTAACTTTAAAATATTTATATATAATTACGTAACTAAAAAAAGTCTAACTTTTTTTTTCGTAAAAAGTTGAGCTTTTTTATACATTAGGCGACTTATTTGTATAACACTTCAGTCTAAATTTTAATTGTTTGTTATTTAATTTCTCTGCGGTTTTTTGTTTCTTACCGATCAGCAAATATTTCTTCATTTTCTTTTTAACAACTACTTTAAATAAAAAAGTATTATTTTTTGAATATTTCGTTTCTTTTTAACAACTACTTTAAATAAAAAAGTATTATTTTTTGAATATTTCGTTTTTAATCAATTTCAACTTTAGTTTGTATTCTATTTTTTTTTTTTTAAATTTTTTTTGTTATTAATAAAAGTCATTTTTCGTGACTGGCAGATTTGTTTGTTCCAATTAATAGCATTCCGCATTCTGAATCTGTGAATGATTGAGGATCCTAGCGTTTCTAAGTGTCTCTGCTCCTTCCGGGAACGCATATTAAATGGGGCCTTAAGCTTTCAATAAGATTGAAGCAATTTTACCGATTTCTCTTCTTAATTGAAAAGATATTACCTGAGAAAATCTAAAGCATATAAGAAATTTCTTGTAATGAAAGCTTTCAAGGGTCCGGGTGTCTTATGTCCCTACGATTCTTGGTTTTCGATAGCCGTTGATGTTACAGAAGAAGAGGTTGTTTCAGATGAAAGTGACTTCTCTATAATTCTAGAAGAAAGTGCCGAATATCTTGGTTTTTATCGATCCACCTTAGTTTCCTAACTTCTTTTAGCTACACAATGTTTATATTATACTGTGCAATGGCGCTTTCTGCTATTTATATTCTATTCTATTCTACCTATTGTTGACACTCACGTTGCAGATTACGGCTGCGTTCTTTTTGCTTGTAGTTTTCTTTGATTAATTATAGATTTGTGAGTGTCCTTTAAGGCGTACAATACGTTTTTAATAGCAGGTCTTCCACAATTCACACTTCTGTTAAGAAGAGTGATCCGAATAAACTTAATAAAATTAAGAAGAGATACGAAGTGTGTTATATACGCATCAAATTGGCCGTGAAGGTGTCTTTATAATTGATTTCTCTACACCGTATCCGCATGTCCGAGATGCCACCTTTAGATAGGCGCTGCATGCAAAACTTTCCCTTTCCCCTCTTGTACATCCTTTTGTATAATTCAATACTAAATCTCTTCAGAAAACATGTCTCGTCTGCACAGGCCGATGATCTAATATGTGAGAAACTCTTCACAGAAGAAAAATTAACTATCTTTCTAGCTTACCTTTATTCGTTCAATAAAATTTTATTGTATTAAAGGTTTGGAACAAAAATAATTACGTTAACCAAAACCGATATTATTTATATGTCTGAAGTTTATCCAAAATTTAACTAAGCATTAACAATGTTCGAGAGACTAATAAAAGGACTTAGAAGAAAAGCAACAAAATGAACGTAACTATAACATCAACTGGCCAAAAAAAAAAAAAAAAAAAAATGAACGTAACTATAACATCAACTGGCCAAAAAAAAAAAAAAAAATATGCTTTTCTCTAATTTAACGCAAAGTTGAACATGTAACGATCCAACAATGGGTTGAATACCCCTTCAAATTAAGTGGAAAGGATAAAAAGAAATCTAATCAAATATTCAAAGGGATTATATGTGTCTGCTAATATATGCTAGTAAATCAAAGCATTTCTAAATTGAAGAACGAGAGAAAATCCATCTGCGAAAACAAACATTCAAATAACAATTGATTAGGGTAGAAAACGGTAGCATTATAAGGTAAATCAAATCGAATAAATATAAATATGTTTTTGTATACATATAAAAAATATGAGAAGAGCAAAAAAAAAAAAACATTTTCCATTTTGCGCTTTTTATAAATCTAGTTGCAATTAGTGCAGAAATGCCTCACAGATTTCCTAAGTAGCATGAGAAACACTGCTGTACCAAATTGAATTTTGATGTTTATATATTTACATTTTTGTAATGTAAAGTGAAAATATGAGGCATATCGTTGCCAAACATATCGGCCATGGTTTACAAAGCGAAGCAAACAAATTTATAATGAATAAGAATTTTTTAAATTCGGCTAATTTTTTTTATATTAATAAATACATTTAATCCACAAAAAAGATAATAAGTAAAGGTTATGACTACTTCATACACTATATTCTTCGTTGTGTTCAAAAAATGCCTTTCTTCCTTGCAATGCTTTCCCGGAAATCAATGAAAAATGCACTCAGCTATTTTGGTTAGACTTTTCAACTTGACGAAGAATATTAATCAAAATAAAAAAAAAGTGTAAAAATAAGAACAAGAAAACACAGTATAGTGGGTCACATCCCACCATTAATTACCCTACACCACCTTGCAATTATTCATAGAACAATGGTGCCAAATAAGGCGTTACATAGGAAGTAGTCGAAAAAGGAGTCCAATCCGAACATTCCACAATAACGTTCGTCCTTGGGCCAAAGCACGTCAATATACCAAAATTCATCAAAATTTCAATAACCGGACCAGTAGATTGAACTCAAGAACGGACAGACGGGCAGAAAAAGTTAAATCGATTTATAAAGGGATTCCTAAGCACGCTGGGCCTATCTCTAGTCCTTCTTTATGTTGCTTTATTTATGTGGACCCGCACAAACTTAGCACAGCCATGTACCACAAATGGTGCAGACTATAATAATTTGTTGATTGGGGACCAGCAAGAGTTCTCAATGTATCAGATTTGGCGAACGTATTGATTGCAGCATTGTAAAGGGTAACTAATTAAAGATTTTGTTTACGCTAAACTACTTATACTCTCATGAATATTTCACATTCAGTCGGTCAAATAGATTTTATTCGATAATATTGTGCAGATATTATTTAATTGTTTTAAAAATTATTACCAGCAGCTCTTTGCATGTGATCGATAAACGAATTTACTAGATGTGCTACCTATTTTCATAATGCAAAACTCGATCTAAATCTATTTTATTCTCTTGAAAAAAACGTAAACGTAATTTCAAAAGTTTTACTCGAAATCGTTATTAACCAGTTACTTAATCGCCTTCGCTCACATCGTATACAGAAGCACAATATTCTTTAATATGTAAAACTCTACTACAGTTAAGATGGTTATGCTGTTGTAAATAAAAGAGATCCTCTAACACCCGTACTCGTAACTTTAATACGGAAAACGAACCAATTGCACTTATTGAGCGCCCTTTGTTGGCAACTATCGATCAGAGAAGTAGTGTTGTGCTTAGGCTCCTGTCAATGCTTGGCATTTAAAATACACGGAGAAAAAGTAGAATGGCGTAGATATTCCAAACGGAACAATGACTATCCCAATTACCTAAAAGCGATATATTCCGAATTTAATTGTCATGGTGCCTAACTCGATGATGTATCTTTCAATGTGTACGGAAGGCCTGAGTAGGAGTGTCGTACACGCTGTATGTCACTTTTATGTCTACGAGTTTACAAACCTAAAGATTTTGCCTAATTAAGCTATCAGTGCAAGTCAAGGTCGATGGGATCTCTTCACAAAGAAGCGATCGATTGTGTGGGAAGATTAATGCTAAGCGAATTATTTTCTTTATAATCATCTACAATGAATTGTCCAGGGCTCACATATTTTTAATCCAACTTTATTAAACCAGAGAAATAATAGAGTGGCTGAGGAAACGGGTTTTCTGCGTCGACGCCTTCCTTTGGACAGTGAAAATGTATAGAGTTAACAAGGATGACAATCCAGGTAGTATGGATTAGCCGAATGCAAGGAGGTGCATAATGCGGATTATCATTATAATCGGGGAGTCAAGTGTCCACTAAAAGAAAGACCAGCGTAAAATAGGTACTCAGGTTTTCATTATTTGTAGAATGCGATCGAGTTCTGACAAATGTGAGCTGCCCTTTCACAAGTTTCGCTACGGTTGTGATGCCCCTAATATTACAGGGGGAAGATTTATCTTCTCACTTACTGGCGTCGGTTATCGCTTGATATTTACCCTGAGTGCCTTTGGGCACCATTGGCTTCGCAGATATATTCTCCCGATTAATAACAGTCTATAATATATAATCTATTTATAATAATGATTTATGTTCCAGGAAGACTCAAACACAAGTTTACCTATACACATGTGCCTTGTATTTTACTCGAATAACACGCAATTACTCTAAACTACAGTTTATAACAAGGTGTTCGTTTTATTGTCCCTGTTTCTTTCTATTGCTTTCATTTTTTAACGTCACCGAATCCAAACGTATTATTACTGCCGCCATTAATTTGGTTGAGACTAGTAATGAGATATTTGTAATTCAATAAGATATTCCGCAACTAATATAATTGCGTTATAGGAGCATTGAACTCCATGGTTTGCGTTATTTTTAATCATTGATATGCATACCCAAGAGCTATTGTTTGCTACGCTTCGTTTTTCTACCCACCACTGAAGGATGACGATATAAGAGTGGATTTGACTTCCTTTTGAACTGCAAGTAATCCGCATCATAGACCCCTCATAGGACAGATTTTTGATCAGTAGAAAATTTTGGATCGATTTCATCGCGCTCATCTGTCTCTCCTTCCATGCGTCCACTTGTAATGTTTTGTTAAGACGTTTATGATCGCAAAAGTTATTACAGAAAGGTTCTCCTCAGATGGCCAGAGAAGATGTTTACAAATTGAGACTATGCCCTTGCAATGATGCCTACAATAGGCTAAAAACTACAGCTTTGGAAAATAGGGTATTTTAACATTCTGTAGAAATATTCACAAGAACCTTCAAGTGAAAGCTAACGCGGTTAAAGAAAAATTTAAGCTTTCAACCTATAGAACCTGCGCTTAAGCATAATAACATAGTAGGACTTGAAGCTTACAACTTCTAAACTGTGAAACTAAAAGTGAGATTTTCTTCAAAATTTTAATATTTTTAGAAATTACAGTAGCAGACCGACATAACTAACCCAACTACATATCTCGCCTTTATGACATCTTTACACAAATGAAAACACTACAGTAAGCCACGACCGCTAAAATTATTCATAGAACAAATTTTTAAAACAAGGCGCATTATATGGAAAGTGGCCGAAAATGTAATCTGATCCGAAGCGTTTTCAAGAGCATTCTTCCTTGCTTTAAAATACGTCAGTGTACCAAATTTCATCAAAATATTTCAAAATGTCTGCAGATTGAACACAAGAAATAAAGACAAACAAACTAAGAAATGGTGGATCTACCTCAAGTTCTTCTAAGACCGCACGAACTTGACATAACCTTGTATCACAAGTGGTGCAGTGTATAACAAAAAAGGGAAAAAATATAAGAATATATATTTATAAATATATAGTAAATGTTTTTAAAAAATATAAAAAAAATACAATTTTAGGCAAACAATTTGTTTCAAAGGAAATCTTGTAGAAGGAAAATTAATATTAATCCTGTAATAAAAGACATAATTAGAATAAGTTTCTCATTTTCCAAGGTTTATGAAATCATGCAAAGATCACTTTAAGAGAAATGTGGTTAAAGTGCGTACGATTTATTAGCTAAGCATTTTTAAAGATTCATTGAGAAATATGATGAGCTGCATTATTGCAAAATATACCACAAATCGTATAAATAGTAAATAAATATTTATGTATACAGAAAAATAACAAATAAGAAAATTAAATTGGGTCGGGGCCGAATTTTTTATACCCATCACCATTATCCTAAAAAAGACAAAAGTAAGTAAAAGAACAGAATTTTCATGCTCTATAATATGGAGTGAGCGCAGGTGATTTTCTCTACTTTCAAAATTAAAGTTTTTTTTCGCATAGGCATGTGGGCGTTGTAGGCGTGTCCTTTAAAAAGTTTGGGCCCTTTTAAACTTCTTTTGCAAATTAGTAAGCGATATATTCATTTTCGCTAACGGGAGAATGTTTACCACAAATACTACAAAGTTGCGCAAACAGACAGATGGACAAACGAACAGGCGCACATGTCCAGGTTGTAACTGATTGTTAATATACTTATATATAGGATTTTTGAGGTATTAACAAAACAATTAAATTTTTATACACTACAATATTGGTCAAGTGTGGTAGTTTTTGTACCCAAACGCTACAGCATCACCCATAGAATATGCGTCCAAATCTATGTTTAAATGTTATAGTTTATGAGTAATGAGGAATAAATCAACTTTTCATTTCTTTTGAAAGATAGAGGTGTTCTCAGGTTACCTGGTGCTGTGGGCGTGGCCTTCGACTGAATTAGCCCATTTTCAATGCCAACCTGCGTGCAATAATTCGCAATGCTTGCGCCAAATTTGAATTCGATGGCTTCATTTTAGCGGCCAGAACAGACCGACATGCTTAAATCGATTTAGAATTTGATGTTGATCAAGAATGTACATACTTTGTGGGATCTCTGAGGCTTCCTTCTGGGCGTTGCAAACGTTTTGACAAAATGAATATACTTATCATCCTGCATTGGTGGGTATGAAAAGGGATATTAGTGCCATAAAGAGGCAATATACGGATGTTTCTGCCGATGATATATATATATATATATATATCAGATATCATATCTCATAATTTTCACTCAGTTTTTCTATACAAGACGGGAAATATAATCAATGCATAAAACATTTCAGTTATGCAAAACATTTCGTGAACAGAAACGCATCAAAAATTCTTTTAATTGCTAAAATACATTTTGCTTTTTTATGCAATAATTTATCAAAAGCATTTATCAGGAGTTCAACCTGCATTTTTTCTTTACAACCATTTCATGTATAAAATAAAAATACAATAAAAGGAAATTGAAAGGACAAGGGGATGAGCTTTAAATTATTTAGCAAATATTTTTCATTTATCGCATAGTTCTTTCAAATATGTGGCGTTTGAATAAAAGAAAAATGAGGCAAATTACTAAAAAGGTTTATATCAAAAATTTTTTGGGTTTTTTTTTCCCAACTTTAAGGCATTGAACTTAATTTTTGTGCAGTTCTATTTTTGTTCATTATTATGTTTTTTTTAGAAATTGAATATGTTTGCAAATCTAATCAGTATAAGAAAAGTGTTTTGAAAATTCTTTTGATGCAACTAACACGTTGTTAACGGATTTAAAAAAAGCAAGAATGTTATAAAAAAAAAAAAATTGAATAAAAGGAAACTTTGTGTTTGCTTGTAATTAAAGTCTTCTACTGAGGAAGAAGATATTTTTTTTTAGAAAAGAAAGCGTACACGCGCAAGTTTGTAAACTTTTCAATAGTTTTCGATAATTTCTGCTATCAAACACGAAAAATTTTTATATTTCCCATCGAAAACAGAAGGTGGGGTAAACTCGACTTGCTGCGTAAAGAAAATGCGTAAAGCAAGAAATTCACGAATGCGGAGTAAAATTCCTTCAGATATAGGCCCTAGCTAACGAAGACTTCAAAAGACCTTAATAGTCCTATCCGATCGTTGATATAAAATCCAAATCTTTAAAAACAACGATAAAATGATATTTTTTACTATAATCTATTCCTAATCCCCATCACCATAGCTGGCAGATTAAGTAATTTTTTGCTTCTAACCTTGCTTCTAACCTTCATTCCATTGAATTTGTGTAGAGAACATTCCAGATTCGTTGAATCTCGGCTTGTTCACGCTTGTTTTCAATTAAGAAACTTTGAAACTTCATCCTCACTAAAAGCTTTAAAATCTCTAATGATATCAACAAAAAAAAAAAAAAAAAAAAAAAAAAAAAAATTAATCAAATGCTGTTAGTTAAGTAATATAATAACGACGGAAACGCTTTGTTTATGTTTTCATAATAAATATTCTATTATAAGGTTTTATTTTAAGGAAATTTAGTAAATTTTTCGCAACAACTGCTTTAACTAGAATTGTTAAGACCCTACACGAACTTTCATGTCGTACAACAGCAAAGAACAAAGATCTCTTTAGTGTTATATATATATATATACATGGAAGTTCGTGTAGGGTCTTAACATATATATATATATATATATATATATCACTTATTGCAGATCTATTTTGAGACAATTTCCTAGCCCTTTACTTTACTATTATTCTTGATAAACGTATAAACTTTTTTTTTTTATGAATACCGGCAAATCTATCGACAATTTAAAGGCCTAAATTAATTACCATAGGGGGATTAATGTGAAAATAATTTAATTCATTTGTACTCATTTGGATTCCATTAAAAAGTGGTTTGTCCATCCATCATTCTAAAGGAGATCAATTGGTATCTCAATATTGTAAGTTTACCATAACCTATTAACCCATTCATTCATTCGCTATGGTTTACTATAAAAGAGAGCAGAAAATCTGAGAAGCTGAAGATCCGTTCCTCGATTAAAAATATAATATTAGAGACTTATTGCCAAAGTACTGCAGTATTAATTAAGGGGCATAGTTAAAAACTGGTTACAGGTTGGAATATTTCTGAGAAGATTGGTCATAGATATAGAATTAAAGGAATTTACTGAGGAGCCTTTAAGAAATGCTATAACAGGAAGGTAGCCGATAATTGCTTCGAAGATTTTTATGGTGATTTTTGTTTTAAAAAAATGCAAGGTCCGGAATGGTAACCACTGTTGGCGTAAATGTAAGCCGGTGTGAGTTGTACAGCGCTTTGTTATGGAAAATGTTAGCCCAGCAACTTGATTAAGTGCAGTCCCAAAAACGCTAAACGACTAAAGTTAAAGTCGCCTTTTATATGTAATTCCTTCTACAGGCACTAAGTTTTAATACACCAGCAATAAAAATTATCTTTTACTTTGCATTACATTCAAAGCTACAATATTCTATATTTGGAACGATGTAGTAAATATCATAAAAAAACATATGCAAAAGAAAGACTATTAAAATTGATGTACAATATCCCACGACATTTACTATGTATGTTGTCTTAAAATTTACTCGTATCATTTTTGAGTAGCAGACCCTGAACTTGTTAAACATCTTATTCATGGCACTTTACCACTCTCTTAATATCATTTAGTAAATTCGTTACTTGGCGTTGCGGGTGTTTTGGATTAGTCTGCAAGATTAAAATTTTTTTACTGCTCATGGTTTTTATATTGAAAAGTTAGTGTTGGCGGATGCAAATCTCTAGTGCAGTAGAGTTTGCTTCAGTCGTAGCTATAGTGTGACTGTTCATCGCATACTTGCCGACTGGGCACATACCCACTAGACTGTGGCCACCACTTCCCTATCTCTTTCTTTTTCCTTATTAATGACCGTCACAGTGTTGCACGAATGGGAGACATTTCTTGAGTGATTTGTGAAATCAAAAAAAAAAACAAAACAAAAAACAAATACATACGAAACATTAACTGAACTAAAGCGTATATGTCTTCTGGATTCAAAATGCCCGTCGATGTAATTAGCGAGGTGGTTTCGTGCCTAACAGTTTTAGTATTATTAGTATTACTAGAGAGAAAGCTATGGTAATAATAAAAAATACCTCAGACTTGATACTTAACAGATAATATCCGTTCAAGACGAAAATTTTTTCGTCACAAATTGTTTAGATTTTAGGCAGTAGCTCGAAAACTCTAGAAGAAAATCGTTCGATTTGAAACCACACATATGTGAATAAAACGAAACCATAAAAATAGTTGTGGACGATAACAAAAAGTAAGCTTTCAAGATACGATGACTGTAGTCAACCAAGTATTGTGTAATGATATTGTCCTTGTCCCTTGATAAGTAGACTCGGTCATGATATCTAAGATGAAAGCTTCAAACTTTCTATCAAAGCAGTTTGAGACAAAAGTATGTTCCTTTTGTTTTTCTGGAAAAGATGAAATTTACGAGCACTACCATCGCGACCCACCCTTTCACTTTAGAAATTGTGTTTCTCATAGGTACACATTGATTATTTTATCCGGATAGATATAAAACTTGTGTACTATGATGACTGAGTCCTAAAATGATAATTGAAGACTTTTAAAAGATTTGAATGCAAGAGATAAAGTAATGCTTTGTGTAAATTGAAATCGAGAAAATCAAAACGATTGCTAAGTTAAGAAGCGGTGTGTGTAAAAACGTTGCACATTGTACTTTATTATGACCAATAGCAAAATTTCATTGTAATCCGAACCTAACCCCAACGCAACTAAATATATGTGAAAAACTTTTGATTGTAAGAAAGAAAAACTTGAGAAGTTTTTGATGTGAACCTAAAATTATATATAAATAAATGACTGTTGATACTATTGCTTGTGGGAATACAAGGAAACAATTTTATTATTATTAGATTAAAAATATTTCTCTTTATATTTTAATTGCTTTCTTGTAATAAAATCAATAAAAATAATTATTGTTTATTTTGGAAATTTTTACAATTATTTTTAAATAAAACAACTTCCTCTCTCTCTCTCTCTTCTAGTTTTATTACATTTTCTTAGTTGATGACTATTCTATGGGTTGGTAATTTTGTTATAAAACGAGATTTTTTTTTTTATACGAAGAAACAACTTTAAATATTATTATTGTGCATGGACAACAAACAACATGCACTTCCTGCATGTAATTATATGGAAAGCAAAAATTCATTTCAATTTTATATGAAGAACTATATATGCTTTCTAATCAGTTTTCTTTTTTTGCAAATCAAAATGAAGTTTTCAATTCATTTGCATTCTAGACAACAATTTCCATAATGGCCGGTCTTCTAGCAAAATTTATTTCAATTTTATTTTCTTCGACGCCGTTTTAAAAAGAAATGTACATACGAGGATCAGACGAAAAGTTCTGGCTCTCAAACTGAAACATTTGTATGTTTAGTTTAAAAGGACTTTCGTTTCTATGAAGTCCTTTTATAGAACCAGGACCAACCTTTTTCGCCTAAGTAGACTCCATTCCAAACATCCATATAAAACTATTTGCAAAATGTTTAGAGCTGTAGTTGCTGTAAAGATTTTTCTGAACAGAAACCTTGTCCAGGTATAAACTGCTCTAAATTCGGGAAGAGATGAAAGTAAGTGAGTTGCCTTATATGAGAGATAAGTTGAGAACGAATAAAATTTCACTATTTCAATTCGTGCTTACACAGACTCATTTTTGGAACAAATAATTTGTCACTTGATTCTTTTGAAATCCGTGTCTGATCTGATAGCAGCATAAACGTTGATTTACGCATATCGGTATATGAACTTGCGGCTGGCTCGTAGCCACAATAAGAATGGACACAAAAACCATTTAGGGCACTCCCGTACTAGGAGCAATAACTTCGTTTTACAATAATTATGTATTTTTTTAATACGACCTATCACTCAGCGGACTATCTACTGTATGCGTAACATGGCGTTTGGTGTCTGAGCGTTCGCTATACGTCCATCGCATTGACATTTAAGCAGGCTAACAGTGATTAGGCAGTGATTTCGCCTTTCTTCCCTATGCGTATATCTTATGAGGATAATTGCAGCAAATAATGATCCAAATATTGATCTAAAACTTGAAACATGAGTTGCAGGATTAGCAAAACCTTTTTTCCTAAATTAGTCAGTATGTTATATATAACTATAAAAAATGTTATTGATATAGAAGACTGAGGCTTCACAACAAATGTTCATAACTTAAGTGCGTTAACTTAGCTTGAAACTGTGCGTGATGAACGCGCAATTTACGGGTTCTAAGTTGAGCTGATAAGACGAGTAAGGATGTTATCTTAGGCTTAGAGAAGTCCTTTGACATACGTCATCCCAAACACATGCGATGCAGTTGCCAAATATTTTGTTGATATCATCATGTCAGCTGTGCTATAAGGATAACCTTTAGAGTGGTCTTTGTTCTAAACATGGGTTATATTTAGCCTAAATTGTGATACAGCTTGTAGGCCGTAAGATAGACGGTTTCTTCTGATTTTGGTTTGGTCTGTAGTCAAATAACTTCCGTTTTGTTTACAAAAATTTTATGAAGTCGTCGTTACTGACTTAATGACTTAACGAGCCGCACACACACTGGTAGCGTGAAGAGAGCAGATCCAAGCTGCCAATTGTGTATATGCAGGTTTTAGATTGTTATTCGAATTGAAACTGCCGCGGGTCCATTGATAATTATAATTGCCTTTTTAGTTGCAATATATTTAAGTGCAAGCCTGAATCTTTTTATGATCATTAAATGATTTTGCGAGATTGAAAAAAAGGAGGTGAGACATATTGAATTTTTTAAAGGTTTTAGGGACAGCCTATCAATTTCAAAGATAATAATCAATATTAAACAAAGAAAATATCTAACAAAAAATGTATGAGTTTAAAAGTCTGTAGAGGTGAATCCAAAAAAATCCATTGTCCAAATGGTAAACGGAAAGGTAGCTGTAATGAAAACAGAAAAATAAACAGAGAAATTTTGAAAATTACAATTTTTTTCCGTGTAACGATTTCTCAGAATAGGGCGTTATATGGAGAGCGGTCGAAAAAGTGAATCGATCCGAATCGTTTTCAATAGCATTCGTCCTTAGGCCAGAGCGCGTCACTATATCAAAATGCATCGAAATATCTCACAAATGAACGCAAATTTACATGACAGATATCAGACGGACAGACGGACAGATGGACAGACAGGCTTAGATCAATTCGGATAAGGATTCTCAATCGATTAGTGTAATAATGAAAGGTGGGTCTCCCTTAAGCCCTTCTGGGTTTTACATACGTCGTACATTACATATAACGTAATATCCCCTGTACCACAAGTGGTGTAGGGTATAAAAACCTACGCAATCAAGTTAAAGCAATTGTCTTCTTTTCACTTCGTTTCGATTTATTGATAGTGTTCTGTGTCAATATCGATTCTGTAAACCAAGTCAATTTAGTCTTTGCGTAACCAGCGAACCACTTATTTAATTAAAAGCTTTCCCTAAATTTTGTGAAAATTGGTTCCGTTAACCAGCAAAAAAGTTACAAAATTATGAGGCAAAGGTATGAAAGAGAGAAAAGAAGAGAGAACACGTAAAACGGTGGCGAAGTTGTGACTGAAATGTGGACAAGAAGTACAAGTGTCATTAGAGGAAAAGAATACTTGCAAAATAATAAAAAATGTATGTGGGAAAATTATAGAATAATTCATGACAAATAAGGTTTTTGCATAAAATCATTAAGAGAACTAACAGCACAGCAGAGAATTAAAACCAATTACAACCGAGAAACAGAAATTTCTCACTTTCATTAATAATGCAATCGGGAAGCGAAATTTATTGAGTGCTTTAGTTTCATTGTTTACAGATAGTTTGTAAAAAATGCCTAAGTATTAGTTTAAATGAAAGGGTTTAAAAAATTTCTATAAATGTCGAGACCTCATATTATATAAAAGTGTATGCCCCTGCATACAAGTTGTAATGCATTTACGTATACAACATAGCGACCCACCTTTGATGAAAAAACAAAATTTGCAATTTATCATTCCAAACATACAACAAAACAATGATGAATTTTAATACAAGAGAAAAACGAATGTTGTAAGTGGGAAGTAACGCCATAACATAAAGCTGGTCGCTATAATATTGGTCTGCTTAGAACAACAAGAACATACACAAGAATCAATACGTAAACGTTATGTCTTTGTAGACAGAGAGATCAAGAAAGATGCCCAAAATTTTTACCAAAGCGCTTTAATAAACAAATTAATTTAATGAATAAAAATTTTAGTCAGAATCTATGCCTTACAAAAAAGTTAATGCCAACTTTAAACAAATTCGATATGTATATGCAATGAGAAACATACTCTCGCAAATAAATTATAATTAATAATTTTGTTATGCAATAATCATTAATGAAGTTTTGTCAGGAGGTAGCGGCTAACAAAGGAAAGTTAGAGACGTAGGGAGGACCAGGGGGCGATTAAACCACATCAGCATCGCTGGCAGCGTCCCGCATAATGCTTCGATTCCAGGCTTGTTGCGTTCGCTAGTCCTGTGCGGATATTTCCGCTGGGCTTTAACTCACGCACACACAAACAGGATCATTTCAATCCATAAACACTTAAGAATTGTCCCGCGCGTCACCGAAAAACATCCATGCTTGTGTTCGTTAAATAGCCATAAAGATAATTCTGGGCACTATTAAATTCAGGGAAAGGCCTATTAAGTTCACTTGCTCCCCTCTTTAACGGTTACAAACTGTTTCCTCGGATAGCATCTATACCCACAAAAAATTGTTCATAGGACAAAATTTTACAGTAAAATGATGGGATTCAGTGTACTATCAAAATAGATACCAATGCTTGAGCTAAAGACTGTAGGTAAACTTAAATATCAAGGAGGTTCAACTATTAATTTGACCGTAAGGGGAAAGGAAACACAAACATACATTTTGACACAAAATAATTTCCTGAATTTTCAAACATTCAACTTATTGGCAATCACACACAACCGTTTATATATGTGTTTAAATGAGAAAAGTTACATAAACCGTTAGGGAGGGTTAAAATGGTATGTTTTCATGCAACAACAACAACAACAACAACACAAATAACCTAAAATTTTTATATTTGGATTGGCTTTGCTTCTTCGGTGTCTTGTGTTGTTGAAGAAAAGTTTAATTAAGAATATACATATATTTATAAATATGTACATTCGTACGCATACATTTACATTCGTACACTCTGAATAAGTTTTTGGGCGGGAAGAAAAAAACAACATTAAATGTTTTCTTGCGCAAAAACGCAATAAATGTTCATTTTTATTACGGTGTCTATATACGCTGAACGCGTATGTAAATTAGTTTTACTTTTTGTTTCTGTTTTGTATTTTTTTTTACTTTACTGCTTCAAGTGCTTAAAGTGCTCTTAAAACGGGAATATGTTGGTCGTTTACATACACTTTACGACCAAGTGTAAATTTACTTTTTTTATATATTCACATATATATGCGCATTTATATAAAATTTGCCGACATTCACAAGAGAGAACAATAAATTTCCTATTTACCCACCAGTAAGAGGAAATGGTATAATAATTTTATCATTTTGCTTGTAACAGCTACATGTACAGGCGAAATGGAAATGTATATCCAATCCGCATGAGGTATCCGTTTGTCCCGTTTCTCTTTTTTTTATTTAACATCATCGGTAGAAATCGAAATGTTGAACTCCCGCAGTCCTTAGTTTACTCTCTTGCGATGGTATGGAAATCAATATAAATGCATCCCTATGAGCGATTGTAACTCACAGTATTCTACAGCATAACTACAATGTGTAAATACTATGCACAGGAATTATAGGCGAAGTGAAGAAATTTTCACTAGTCTAGCAAATGGCAAGCGAAGGATTAAGCAGCAAGATTGAATAATAAAATTGATTAGTCGGCCAGTGAAGAAGGGACTACATGGGTCCAAAGAGCAGCATAAAACTCCAAAAACCTTTGATCGCCATGTAGATTTGTGTCGGAATGATTGTCGCAGTTAATTAGTTCTCTGCGGGGACACGATATCGCGATAACTACTCATTTCATTTGAGCGGCAAACGGCGACTTATTTTGGCGCTTCATTTTATATCTGGTTACATGCAAATCGAGTGGAACGCGAAGGGTGAACATACGTATGGCATCTGTTGCGACGACGGGCACTAATCAAACGCTTTTTTTATAAATATTTTTGCTGGCATAGGTTGAACCTATACTTACTCGTACTATAATTCGATGAATCATAGGCTGAGCAATTAGTGATTTCACTGAATAGTTGACAACGTGCCATCATGGGGTCGTCACCACTACTACCATATATACAACTAACGTAATTTCGAAAAATTTTATTTATTTGTTTATCTGAGAAGTTAATTGGAAAAAATCTGCTTTAAAACGAACTTTGACCATTTGAACATTGCATCGCATGCTTAGAGTATAAACACATCAAAAACTTATGGATTATAATTATATAAATCCCCATTGACGTAAGAAGCAATGAAAATTTATTCATACGCTCTAATACAAACACATAATTAAAGACAGTGGCCTGCAACGAAAATTCATTAACACTACTAACCCGATGTAAAATATTTATTTCTCTTTTTAAGTTAAATTATTGTCGAATAAATTTTTTAATTAAGTTTTTTGCCTTTTTTTCAATAACATATAAACATTTTCATGCTCGTTCAAAGTTACATGATGTACGTTGTTTAACCGTAAGAATCATTTATAGCGCACTGAGTTTGGCATCCCCGTCTCGGGATGTCTAATATAAAGGAATTTTCATTCAACGAAGTTAATAAAACAGAGAATATTCCATAAAAAAATCTAAGTCTAAGATGAGAACTATTTTAGAAAATATTACGAGTTAAAGTTAAACACTGAAACTTTGCTTAGAATCCCCCAACACCCTGGGCTTACATATGTCAAAATTTCAATATGATTTAAACCTACGGCCGCTGTTAATCGTCCCTAGTCTTTAATTTAAACCGAAGAGGGAGTTATCATTACATATATATATTTTAGTTAAATCTTTGAACGGGTAGCATAGGCGCGAGCTTTATCTTTCTTACTGATTAGGCATTTATTTTAAAGTATGGCCGCTAGTGACGATTTGTCCTTTTTTTATACTTTCCTCTCATCTTACGAAAATAGATTTTGTCTACTGGAAGAAAGACTTTTAATAGATTTTAACCCAAAATTTGCTCTTACTCAGACTTTATTTTTAACAATAATCTATGAAAACTTAGTTTTGACACTTTATCCAAGGTACTCTGGGAAACAAAGCTTTATCGTTATCAAAGGTATCAAGGTATTCTAAGAGAGAAACTTATACGGTTTATGTAAAATACTCTGGTACTCAGGTACTCTGGGAAACAAAGCTTCACCGTTATGAAGGTATCAAGGTATTCTAAGAAAGAAACTTATACGGTTTATGTAAAATTGGCATTTAATTAAAACCTGCGGCATTAGAAATAGATATTAAAAAAAAATTTATAAAAACGTTCGATTAGAATGTGTATATAATTTGCGCAATTTGCGAAAAATTTCGAACTGTTAAACAAGAAAGTTAAGAGAACGAGAGAATTACGAAACATAGAAGAATTTATTAATCAAAATCTTTTTCGAAGGTGATGAGTTATATCGTACAGATCGAATTGCGTTAGTTGTGTTTGTGTATGTAATGAGATTTAAAAAGTTTTGGATATGCCTCATCGGCTGCTCTAGGCGTCCTTTCCTTTAATATTTATATTTCTCGCCTGAATAAGAGTCATATTATCTCTTAACGTTATAATTCAGTTGTGTTGTAGTTATTGGCTTTTTGATACCAATAAGAGAAAATAATTTAAATAAAACACGGAAACTGAGCATGGAAAACCCGACGGTTAATAATTAAAATAAAAATTTCAATGAATAAATTTAACTTAAATAGCGTAACGTTGACAAATGGCCGACAGAGAACGGGTGGTCTTTTGAAGAAATTTGCCTAATTCAGCACCCGTAGTGCGTAGTGCAAAAGGATGCTCGCAGATTTGTGGGTTATTTAGTCGATGTTTTGATCCAGAAGGAAGGGGATGTATTCTCTTGCTCTAGTTGTTCGAATATGACTGCCGTTGCCAAGCGTTTAACTAATTCCGTTTAATTCTCATTCCTTTCGGTTCTTACTTATAGCATACAGCGTCCGTATGGTACTCACACGAGTACCGGAGTACGGATCTACGTTAGATCCGTAGGAATAACTTATCGCTTATCACGTGTAGGACCTAAGCAAGTCCCGCGAGTTTGGTCCTTACAAGTGTTATATTTACACTTTTACTCCTACGAATATTTCCAAACAACAATTACTTGGGCTTTCTCTATATTCGCGGAGTTCTTTAGTGTATTTGATGGCTCGAGACAAATAAATACTTGGGATTTTTTAAATGTGTGCTACAGAAAGTTAACGAAAACGCTCAGAATTCGTCGCTCTACAAAATGTTCGTCTTTCTTGTCAATGCAGTGTTATAACGGTTGGCAGTTTGAATTGCTGAGCTGAGCTGAGCTAATAGATGAGCATTCAGCAATCCAATAAAATAACTTTTGTAATTAGAGGCCACATTAACCTCAACGGTTTCGCTGTGAAGAAAAATCGTGAAAATTAATTTTTTTGTCACGGATTATGCCAACCCAGACGACCACTTTATCGGGCAGTTCGAAAAGAATGCAGTCCCTAATATGTCATTCCGGCACCGAAAGACCCAATTCATCGACAGAAAGTTGTTCAAAAAACAACTTGCTTAAAAACTACACTATCTGAATACAACAACAATACAACAACTATGGTCATTACCGTGATTATTTCGCTAATAATTTCCCTTCCATACCATTCAGCTGAAACTTGAGTTTCAAGAGCTTTTGCGAATTCGCATTGCCATGGGGAATCTGACGTTAACCTTGAGCTAAAAACTCTATAACTATACAATTAATAGTTGCTTGCAATTATTTACATTTAAGTGCATACATAAAAACAAAAAGCATGTACAGCGACTTGAAGTATTAAGCTGTCCTTTATTTTTTCCAATACATGTGCAAATGCATAAATGTTTGTTTGAAAGAAAAAACCAAAAACGATCTCATGGCTTTACAGCCAAAAGCAAAAAACCGCAAAATGTACAAATGTTTATAATTTCTGGTGAGGGTTTGTAAAATCCCTCTATAATAACTAAGAAATGCATAACATTCGTCTTAAGGCGACTTTCCAGTACCCACCACTTAAAAAAAAATTTATAAAAATTGCAATGGGTTTATGAATCACAGATATAGAAAGGGCTCGTTCGACACGCTTTCAAGTCGATAACTGCTTCTATCAAAAACAATTTTTTAATTAATTTAAAATTTAAATTTTAAGGAAGAATTTCTTTTGCTTCAAACTTTTTGCGGTAATATTTGTTCATAATGTAGATTATCGGGTACAGTTTCTTGATACGTTCAGATGCCAATGCGGTCTGAGAGAGAAAATTTTCGTATTGAAGTCTTAGCCATCTCCACTAAGTATGTGCATAAGGCTTCAGCTCAATATACGCATTGTTTGCATTGTTTTTTCAATTTTCATTGCTAGCGTCATTGGGAGCGAACCGCGCCGCCCCATATACGATCAGTTTCACTTTTCAATCTCAATTTTGCCGACCATAACAAGACTGACGAGAGAGTGGACGAAGATATTGTGTTTTAGACTCTTACACGTCACTGAGTGTTACAAATCAACCGATAAATCGATTATAACAATATTTTTCCATGGTGGGTGTACCAATAACAAAAAATAAAACCAATTTTAAATAACAAACAATATTTTATACGAAAAAAAAAAAAAAACGACCTATTTGTGAGTACAAGAAGACTCCCTTAGCAGTCATACAAAAATATTTTATGTTAAAACATATCATTAGTGTCTCTTAAATAGTTCATCCTCTTTAGCAGAAAACAAACAGAAAACATTGCCAATGTCAAGCATACACATGAACGCATATATACAATCGCAAATAAACATGCATATAAACATTTTATTACATTTTGTTTTGGATCAAAAGTTCATGTAATCTATTTTATTAAAAAAAAAAAAAAAAAGAGAAAAAGGAAAAAAGGAAAAAGTTACTAAAAAACAGAAAACAAATGATAACATATTTTATTGTTTTTTTCTGCTGTTGTCGCATAGAAATCCAATAATCCTAAGCATTTAACTTTTAAATATAAATGTATGTTTTCGTTTTTCGTTTTTCGTTTTTTTTTTTTTTTTGGAAATGCGTAAATAAGTTCAAACTCGATTACACCCATCACCGCTAAGGGACTGGCAAAGTTTTCTAGATGTTTTAACGGTACATTAATGGCAACTATTTTTAGTTAGGATACTTTTTTTTTTTGATTTCTGTCGCACTGCACTAAGTTTAAGAATATCTCTCTTCATCCGAAAACTCTCTCAAGTTCTTCAAGGTCATTAGTTGTATTTTAATATGTTCTTTATCTTCTTAACTTGGTGTAAAGGCATAGACATTGTTTTAAGGTTCCATCGTCCTTGTTTTAATTTTAACATTTAGAATCGACACAATAATGAAAGAAAGGTAATAAAAAAAAATTAATAAAAATAAGGGAAGCTATTAAGTATACATGTAAGTGTTAAAAAAAAATTTTTTTTTCAAAATTATTAAAAAATTACAAGAGCCAAACCCGCAAACCCTGCGCACGTGGTAAATTTAGATTGAAAAAGTTTGAAAAAAATTGCAAAATCTTCCTGTCTATAGTTAAGGAAGGGCGCAGGATTTTTATAAGCATCGGTTTTTTGGTAATTAGCGAATATTCGAATAAAACAGTGAAATTTTCGTCCCCAAAAAGGCACCCTTTTATTAATAAAAAATATTAGGATTCACTAAATACGGTGTCCCTTGAAGATACTATGGTTTTATTAGTCTGCAATCTCAGCATGATAAGAATGCTCTTTCACGTTCAAATCCTTCTCTCATATAGTAAGTAGCCTTAATATAAATATATATATATATTTTTTTACATTAGAAAAAGGAAGTCCGTACATGATTCTTTGTTAGCATCAAATACTGGGCTCATTTAGGCACGTCTGTCCTTCAGTCTTTCAATGTCTGTGAATTTATGAGGTAAAGACTGTCCTGATCAAATATCAAGTTCAAATTAGAGACACACGTGGCTTTAAAATCTTTTAAAATTCAAACAAAAACATTGAAAATTATTATAAATATTAATGAAAATTTCTACATCTATTTTATGTATAATTCTAAAGTATCTGCGCAAAAAAGGCAAAAATCGCCTGCACCCGATATGATACGTACATATGTAGCATACATTTTCATTTCTCTGGTACAATGTTTTATTGTACCATGTATGTCAATATGACGATTGTCACGTTTAAAATATTTTCTTCACATACACTTCTTTATTTATTTACATTTTTTATATAGGAGTCCGTATCAATTACCACTTCGAACGCTTCATTATTAATACAATTGAAGCAGCTCTTGTTTTTATCCTCTTTTCTTTATTGCGCTGAATTTTGTTCACCTTATTTTTTCTTTCTTTCTGGTTCGTCTATAACATACATTTTAACATTTGTTCTTAGATTTCATATTGATTTTTATTATTGGAAAATGTCTTTAGGTTATAAAAAGCAATTTCATATGCGTTAATAATGACTGCAATCAATGGAAGGATGGAAATCTTTTGTTTTTCTAATGAAAAAGTATATTCATAGGGCATAAAATAAAGTGCGGACTTTTATATTTTTGGAATTTTAACACAATTAAAGTTTTCAGTTATAAGGTAAACTATTTTGTGTGAACTGGAGAAGTTCACACGGTGACGATTCGATTGCAACTTTAAAGTAAAGCACGAATTAAGACGGAAAACAGAATTATTGGTGGGACGTAGACAATCATACTATAAAGGCACCTTAGCAAACCTTTCCCAGTTCCGCATTAATATTGAGCCCACCTATAACTTAATGTGTGATACACTAATCGTTCTCACAAGATTGTGCTCATTCCAATCATCCGTTTTTTCGCTCCCGGAGTTTACTATGAATTTCCCCGTTAATCTAATCTACGTGAAATTCTCGCAACATTATCTCTTTTAAAGTAGCGTACGCACCACCCTATTACAGATTGCAAACACAAGTTCTACTGTTTTTCCTCATTTTCTTCTTTTTTTTTTTTTTGTGCAGATGTTGGCCTTTTGTTCGAAATTTTTCAATGTCATACTAATGGCTATTGCCTTCCAACAAACTATTGTGAGTTTTTTTCACAAAGCGATACAATGTGCTAGCTCACCTTTCAGTTATCGCTACCACGAAGTGTGTAACTCCTCTGAGTAGTCCTTGCGCCATGCAATCCACACAATGCGAGCTGAATATTTGAGCTAAGACGAGGGTCATGTTAAAGGGTCGAAGGTGTTTAAGCACGTTCAGTCACGTTATGTAATTCATTTACCTCGCTATAAATTAATTAATTAAGTTATTAAAGTTGAATATTAAAAAAAAAAGGGACAAAAAATTAGCGTACAATTAAATAGAAAAATATTGATGATTAACAAAAATATAATCTGGGTTAAGAGATGATTGTGCAATGACTTCGACTTCGAGTATCGACTTCAACTTTATACAGAGATTCTATTTGGCTGCGACTTGCTTTACTAGCTTTTCCTTTCCCTACTTGCAAATTGTAGACATCGCTCTTCGCCCAGC